>JANRMT010043443.1:3300-13412 GCA_026402145.1 Polypterus bichir lapradei
ATATGCTAATTTTTTGAGATAGGAATTTTGGGTTTTCATGAGCTGTATGCCAAAATCATCAATATTAAAACAATAAAAGGCTTGAACTACTTCAGTTGTGTGTAATGAATCTAAAATATATGAAAGTCTAATGTTTATCAGCACATTACAGAAAATAATGAACTTTATCACAATATGCGAATTTTTTGAGAAGGACCTGTAATTTTAATTTGTTTTTCTTTGCATATAACCATTTCTTTCTTCCTATGTGTAATATTTAATGTTTCATGACATAAAACTTCATATGCCCAAGCCTGTATGCCATCCAAGTCCTTCTGTAATAATTCGGTGGATTCTAAATTATCTGGCAATCCACCTAGTTTGGCATCATCTGCAAACTAAACTAACTTATAACTTATATTCCTATCGAAATCATTTATATGTATTAAAAATAACAGCAGCCCTAGCACTGACCCCTGTGGAACACCACTCTTAACACCCAATTCTGATAAGGTTAAACTATGCTGAACTGATTATTGTGGCCAGAAATGTGATCTGAGCTGTGAGTCAGCAGTGCTAACCAATACACCACTGTGTCTCCAACAACAAAAGACACGGATGAAAGAATAATCACAAACAAAATTCTTCATGTATATATATATATATATATATATTGTAAAAGCAGGCCCGGCCACAGACAGACACGACACCTATGTCCAAAACACATGGGTTTATTTATGGAACTATTTACAATTTGGTTCCACCCCTGCTCACACTATTCCTCAGTCCTTTCTCTCTTCTGCCGCCTCCACGCCTCTCTCACAAGCTCTGTCTTCCTCCTCCTTACTCTGGCTACTCGAAGGTAGTGAGGTGGCCCCTTTTATCATGCCCCAGATGTGCTCCAGGTGCTTGATGATGGTCTTCCGGTAGCACTTCCTGATGTGGTGGAAGTGCTGCCCTTGCACCCAGAAGCACTCCGGGCGTACACAGTTCCTGGAGCAGCAGCACTTCCTGGTATGGCAGAAGTGCTGTCCTCCAGGGCTCAGGGACCATCCAGGCAGTCCCTTGGTTGGGCGATGGACCCCCACAGGGTTGAGCTTGATGGAAATCAGAGGGGCTGCCCTCTTGCATCCAGGGAAGATATTGCCCACTTCCTGGTCCTTTCCTGATACAGGTGTCCCGGTGGGGCAAGGTCCCTGGCCATCTGCCACAATATATATATATCTATATAAATGCCATAAAATACACATATGCGGTTACTTGTACATTATATTGCTACCACTCAGTCTAATGTAGGAGTGAATGCTGTCTTAAATGTCTAAGGGAGACCACCCACTTAGACATTTGCTTATTTTATTTTTATACAAGGGAGCTTCACTCATAGAGGCCCCCCCCCCCATAGCCAGGGCTACGCATCAGCCACTTTGTGTTTCTGCTGCTCGCATGAAGAGGGGGGCTGAACACACCCCAAGGAGATGTGGTCACTTCTCCGAAACCCCCTCTTAAACGGTGATACAATGGGAAACAAATAGTTTTTTTTTACCTCCTTTGCTCGATTAGCTGTTGGCTTGCTGCTGCTGTGCCGCATGATCTGCATCTTGCGCAGGGCTTTGAACATTTAAAAGACTGTACAGCCGCTGTCCTTTTGTCTCACTGCCTTGTCTCTCTTTTCCCCCAGATGTCCTCTGCTCCTGTTGGGGGTCCCTCTCCCAAGGCACACCCCTATGAAGAGGAAGATTTTCTATTCTATTAATTGAGAGATGGAACTGTCCCCTCTGACTACACACAGAGCTTGATTTACTCCTGAAAAAGACTTATGTTTGTTTGAAGTGTTTGAATAATGTTTCTGTCTCTAAAATCTCCTGTGTATCTGTGCAACTCTGTGACCCAAGCATGACAGCGTATGTGGATTTCATTTTCACCAAACAACAAATCTTTCAATTCACACAGATACGCCTCTTTATTGGGAAGAAACACTACTTTTCCCTGATGGCAAACGAATTAGGCGATCTACAATTCTCTGACTTAAAGTTTAAATCCGAACAATATATTCGATCTCTTCTCGTTGTTCCGTTATTTCACAGAGTAATAATTTCCATTTGTTTGCACTAATGCCAACTTTACTATCATTTTTTTTTAGACTTTTGAATTTTTGTACTTCCATTATCCCTAACCTCAGGTGTATCACGCCAACGTTTTTAAATTCTTTACGTCATTCTACTTTGTCATCTACTCTTTGTCTTTTATTCTGGTTAAATCTCTTGGCACAAAGTCTCGTCTAGTGGGACATGAAAGTGTCTCTCTAAGAAAGTCACGTCTCATCTCTCTTCCCAAGATTTTTTTAATATAATAGAGAGATGTGATATTCATAAAGTGTAAATATATGCATGTGACTCCGTGGAGTCCAAATGAGTCTTAAACTGGTAATGCTTCAGATGATTTTCTTAATAATATAAATAATACAGAAGAGTTAATACTTGTCATTCATTATGCACCCAGTGTTTCCTTATAATCAATTTAATCCAGCAGTCACCAAAGCGTATACAGTATAGTCAGAGGCTAGATAATATTCATAAATGACTCATCAACAAAGTGCACACTTCACAGTGGGACACAGGTGCTATATAATACATTGTGTGAAAGATCCCAAATCAGATTTTGCAAAGATACCCTTGCAACTCTCCAAAGGAACACAGCATGGAGTAAACTGGCAGCATCTTTTAATGTCCACTGTTTGAACCATTGGCCAATCAATTTTTTAATTAGAAAAACTGACTCTGCATCTTTTTACTGAAGATTACTAGTGGTTAAATGTGTGTCGATCTGTATTTTTCTATTTTTAAAATTATGCAATATAAATATTTACATGCATGGCTTGTCTTTTTCTGGGGTATTGAGTTAAATTTGTTTTATTCAGTATCATGCTAAACTTCAATCCATATATAAATATAACTTTACATATTTTTATAAAATATATTACTGCGGTGGGTTGGCGCCCTGTTTTATGGATGGATAAAATATATTATTATATTTATATATGTAATATATAATATGTTAATATATTTCATATATGATATTTTATTTTAAATATAAAATATGGTTTCGATATTTTTTAATGGCATCATTTATGATTTCTCGTGTCCGTAACAGCATCTCTGATGTAAGCAGAATTTATTTTGTAATATAACTTACAGTACAAAGTCTGTTAAACCTGCTTACAAGGGGATCTAAGTTCTTACGCAACTTTGTTCCCCATCTTGGACTCCATAAACCAAACTGCAATGTCTTCAAGTCTTGGTCTTGGTCCATTGCTAGTTCACAGTTCTGTGCCACACTACAACAACACTAATTCCCAAAATAAGTCTTGTAACTGTAAATACGTACTAAGACCAAACTGGCACAGGATCATCCCCAGCTCAGAGCACACTGCAACAGACCCACAGTGAATTAATAAATTTAATTTGTTGAATGACTGGATAATGCAATGCTTTTGGTGTCTAAGGATTACTGGGTGGGTGATTGAGATTAGTTGGTGTCCTGCCTACTAATGTAAGTGGTAAAAAATGTATGTTATTAAGGTGATGTTTCAATATTTGTTGCTTCTTAAGTGAATAGGTTTCCCAACAATAGGTAATAAAAATTCTAAATATTAAATTTCATTTTCTTGTCATTTTTAAAGTAAAAATTGTTCAGCTACTGGAATATTTCTGAGTAGTGTTGCTTCATGACATATATCTCTGTGGTAACAGTATGGGCATGAGAAGGAAGAGTGCAAGTGAAAAGAAGACCATGGAGGATTTAAAGGTGTGCTTATGTAGGATTTTTCTCAAAATCTTCTGTTTAAGCCCATGCAAGGAAACCATTTTGTAATGCAAGTTGAGTGTAGAAACGCTGTTTTGTGAGATTTGCCGCTAATGCTGTGAATGTATTTATTCTCCTGTCTTGATATACAATTATTTATAGTGACACACATAGCATTTGTTTTATTTAATACTAGTAATTTGTTTCCAGTTTAATTCATTTTTATATAACAAACTCACCACTGGACAGGATCAGAACATTTTACACATTTATGAATTAAACAGATTAAAAATAAAAGAATGTCATGCAGTACAAACACAAAAGTTGATATAAATCAACGTTTTTTAGAGTTTTATAGATTCAAGGATATTACTAAATGTCAAATATTGCAAAATATTGTAATATAAAGCAGGTCATAGTCATTTAGAATGGATTAGTGGACATAAAAATACAGTTTGTACAGGTTCTGGAAGGTGAAAATAAACCTTCTGTAGATCTTGGAAAATATTGAATTATCTGCTTTGTAAGTCACTAACTGTTAATAATCCATACTATGAAAAGCAGTATAAGATAAAAAAAAATGTATTTTTTTATTAATTCATGGTTTCTTTTGGAAATTTGTGGATTGCCATTGTATTAGTTAGTATTGTTGTTAAATTAAGAAATAACTGTGGTGGAGAAAAGAACACTGTTAACCTGGAAGGGGAAGAATTTTTTTTAATTCCAAATGTTAGAAGTGATAAATACAACAAAGAGTTTATAACCAAATTAGCTGCTTATTTATTACTAACATCTAAGTCATTAATCATGATACAGAGCATCAAAATATTAAGAACTAGAGAGGAAAATTTAATTATGATGTATTTGTTTATTAATGTGAGAAACTAAAGAAAACAATAAGGTTTTTCAAATGATCTATATCTTATGCTAATGCAATTTCTAGTGCCATGGGGCAGATTTTAATCCCAGGAGAAGAAGGCAACACGTCAACTTGCATTTTACACTATACATTTTTTTTATTGACACTACACTTTGCTTACTTTGGAAAGAGATTAATCGGGTGCATCATTCACATCACACAAAAACCTTCACCATATATGTAAATGGACGTTTCTTAATTTTTGATTCATGTGTTGTAGCTCTAGACAAGCTGTCTATAAGGAAACCATACAGTGAAACCATCTGTACATTTTATAAATTGATTGTTTTCTGAACTTGGAATTCTGAGACTACCCTGACAGCACTGGGTTCAAGACATGAATCAATTTAGGACAGAAAGTCGGTCCAGTGCCAGACCCACTTGATCACACACCCATCCACACAGGAGAGAGTTTACAGCTCTAAATTACACCAACATGAAAATGATGTAAAAACTCACTAAGACAGAGGGTGAACTTGCAAACATCTCACAAACAGTGGTCAGACCAGGAAATCAAACTAGGATCTGGAACTGTGAGTGGTATCCACTGAACCATTAAAGTAAATAAAATTTTAATAAATATGTTAATTGCATGAAATGTCATTGGGTGAAGTTCATGTAAATAAGATATCAATACAAACATGTAACACAAGCAAAACAATAATCATTATACCAAACAGCTAACAAAGAACCGATTTAAAAACAAAAAAAAATCAAGAAATTATCGTAGATCACCCTTAAGGTCAAAATGTTGAATTCATGTGTGTTTTTCTAAAATCACATAGCCCTGGCCTTGATTGACTTGAGTCTTTTACCAAACAGTGAGAGAGTGAACAGAAGGTGTGCAGAGTGTGATAAGTCACTTTTCTTTCAGCTTGCAAATGTGCAGTGAATTCACAATGGAAAGGTGGTAATACTCTCTAGACAGATGGTCAAAAAACATTTAATAATAGACCTGTATTAAATGGTAGTTACTTTCTGTAACATTTCAAACTTTTGTTAAGCTCTCTCAGAAAGAAACATATTCAATAAATTATTATGATTCTAATTTTCTTACCCTGTTACTGGTCACTGTAGCAGTGCACTCAGCTGGGCTGACCAGGCCACCCAATACTCAACAAACGTTTCCAACCCTCCCTGATGAATTCACAGACACTCCTTGGCTAGCTAAGACTGTAAGCCTTTCAACAAGTCCTGGGTCTGGCCCTAGTAGGTCATGCCTTGTAAAGAAATTGTTGTAGATGCTGGGAGTATTGTAAGTATATTCTCAAATTACCACAGAATGTTCTTCCTGTATTGTTGAGCTTCACAATTTAGCTGAACTCCACAACCCTGCACTGGATCCTCATTTCCTCATTGTTCTCACAGTCTCACTGTTTTGGCCACTTCCTAGAACCTGTGACTAGAGGTCAGGGCGTTGATCCTGTTTCATCACTATGATCCAGGACAACATCCACAAAACTGATGCTGTTGCACTGATTCTTTGGTCAGTCTTATGATAACCACTTCCCCCTCTCCCGAACAAGATATTTGAACTACACTGCTTAGGGTAGCCGCTCCCCTCCTACTTGAGTAGAAGCAACTTTTTTCAGGTAGAGGGCCATGCCTTTGGAGTTGGAGTTGCTAATTCTTACTCCAACCACAGTCAGATGTAAGCATTTCTGCAGCATACCTAAGATTATAACCTGATAAAACAAAGAGGACTGCATTATCTGTAATCCTTAAATTCCAAAACTGATTACTTTCCAATACTTGGAGATCCTCTTCATGAAAATCTTGCTGAGACACTAATTTTTCCACTATTGTTGTGCAGTTCATATTTGCAATCTCTAATTTTGTAAGTGCTATCTTTTATGATTTTCTAATTTTTTAACTATTTGTTGGAATGGTGGCTCTGAGGCTAGGGATCTGTGCTGAAAACTGGAAGGTTCGAATCCCATAAACGCCAGAAGTGACACTACACCTTTGGGCCCCTGAGCAAGGCCCTTAACCTGCAATTGCTTTGTCCTGGGTATGACGTTAATCTGCATCCAGCCCTGCAAGCAGGTCATCCAACTTGCAGGGAAAACTTGGGGGTTGCTGGCAGGACTGGCATTTCATTTACTGTAAAAATAAACCTCACACTGTTCAGTATTCTGCTGAGGTGTCACCCATTGCACGGCTGCACTCGGATCTCAATCCGGGTGGTTTGAACGGCATCGTGCTATAATTAGCACATGCTCCCAACCTCTCTCTTCCTTTTGTCTCACTTTTCTGATTTGGAATTATCAACCTAGCTTTTGGCCTTTTCAGTAGTTTTTTAATTCTTTGTAAAATAAATTTTTTACATTGCAAAATAATTCTGGACCAGGGGTTTCATAGTTTCCCACTCCTTTTTTGAGAACTGCAAGCTTGCTTCCTTTTTGGTGTGCAGTACAAAAACCTGCTATTTGAGTTTTAGATAGCTAGGGCCATTTTGTACCTGGGAGGCCTACTTGTTATGTTTCAGGCCTGTTTGGGAGCATAAACCTATTTTTTTGTTTAAGTGAGGCCTAGTTTTGCAGGTGTAGTTTCTTTTTAATTCCATGATTCCTTCAATACACAACAATAAAAAACACCAAGTTGACAAAGAATGTTGCTCATAAATGCACCTAGTACTAAATTGACGCAAAGGTCAAAAATTGACCTTTTTACTCTTCTCACTTTAGGCTGCGGATCCTGCATGCTTGGATAAAAAGCTGTTAAACTGTCAACTGATCACTATTTAGTGGTGAACTGGCTCTGATGGATTTGATCGCCTGCTGGACAGGTCTGGAAGACTCAAATTGTTCTACAACAGCAAGATGGGGTAATTCAAATTAGGATGTGTTCATATTTCACCTTTGAATGCACCTGTCCTTAAGGGACATGAAATCTGAATAGACCCTGTTCAAGTCAGAGGCAAAATGTTAGCATCTGACAAACCTGCAATCACAGGACCTGCTGGTGGATACAGAGGAAGCCATCAAGTAGATGAGCCTTTTGATGCAATGTTAGCAAGGGTGTTTTTCAAATTTGACAGAGCGGACTTGACAGACCAAGCAAACAGCAGCTGCAGTAATGGTCATAGAACACAGTATGATGCCTAACATTAAACCACCTCAGTTAACAGGTCTGGAGGTTTGCCAGCTTTCTACACCCTTTTAGTGAAGAATCTGGCATATAAATGAGAAGCCAGAACCCTAGTCACACCCAAACAAGGCACATAACGTGAGTGATATAAATCATTCAATTAAGTGTTTATTGCTCATAAAAAGGAAGAACAACAGGAGATATATGACATCCCTATTGTTTCCCCTATTGACACGAGCTGTGGTCTGATCCAGCTGAACAAAAAGAATCACAAGAGTGAGAGACAAAAAATATTGGCAATGTTACTTTAAAATGTATCAAAGGGGCACAATTAAAGTTGACTGGTTTAGATATCTCAACCTACCAGTTTGCTAGGAGAGTTAACAGCTCCTCTGATTTTTAATGCAAAGAGAACAATTGTGTTTTTAAGACTGGCAACATATCTATTTATCTTTATAAAAACAATGCTACCTCAAATTGAAGGGACTGCACATATTTCCCTGACTGTTTAAAACAATTCTGCAACATTTGTATATTTTAGACAAATCTCATAATATAAGAAATTGAGCTTCGACAACATTGCGCAGCAAATGTTTTTTTAGTGCTTCTCACAAAATGATCTTTTAAAATGCCTATTAACAGAGTATTGGTGGCCTTTGGGGCATCGGCAAACGAATATATGTCAGTAAATGATGACATTCTCTTCAGAAAGTACCTAGCAATCAATTTTGTTAGTTACAGGCATTTGGCTGAATCATTCTCTAGTGGCTGGAGGGCAAGATCATTAAAAATAGCAGTTCAATCAGACAGACAGTTTAGGGGACTTGTAACACTGTGAATGCTAGTTTAAAACGCTTCTATTCTCAGGCATGTCTTATATATTTATTGTCACAGGATGCTCCTGCATAGAGAGCTTTGAGCTACTATCTGCACATAAAGGTTTAAGGATTGTTCTATTTTTCAGTTATAAGGGTAATTGCCATATGCTGAAGATGTTAATCAGCATTCATTAGTGGACACAATTGTTGCTTTCCTAGAGAGGAATTGAGCAGAACATCACATCAGGGCATCTGTTTGAATACAGCAGAGGAATACATTAATACTCAGCCCTTGCAAAGGCAGATCTAACTAAGACTCAGTAGTACATTCTTAAATAAGAAGTTAAGGGAAGTGTCAACAAATTTCTTCTTCATTTTCTACTGAGTTTTCTACTTTAAATGTTACTGCCAGATTATCAAATGATCCCCTTTAGAAAAAAGAAAAACCAATGTAAACAGACAGAATTCACCAGCGCACACTTTTTGATAAAATGTTGCCCTGGAAGTTATTGCTTTGGTAGCATCAATGTGAGAGAGTGGTCAGATAAAGAAGGACAGATAAAAAATTGTATGTAACTGTATCCATGTAGGATAAGAAAAACACTGATGAATTTTATAGCAGGTACTGTACATATTCTAGCAGTCGTAAAGGGTGTCTTACATTTTAACTATAAAACAGATTTTGGGGCACAGGAATATGAGGAGCTGTGAGATAGTTCTGACCATATTTCACACTCCAGATGTAACTAGTGGAAGACTGAGCTTACCGTTGGGGAAAAGTTTAACTGGCAGGGTGGCCATGCAAGGTTCTGGAGAGAGAAGGATATGGAGGTAAGAACCTTTTTTAGTGCACATTAGTGTAGATGGTGGCTATGTGGGTAAGCATCCTCAGTTTGAAAAGAGCAAACCCTGCATACTAAGTCATAGGTGCTCTGTTAGTAGTTTGGTTCTAATTGATTGATTTGATATTCTGTCACTTCACTGTAGTCATTGTTCCTTTGTATGTGCTTTGGTGAACAAAAATCATTAATTTAATATGCTTCTGGCACTACTGGTCCAGATTTAAGGAAGTACATAAATGGTACACCCTATTGCAATACTCACAGCGTATCACTAGAGAAGAAGTAAAAAGGAGTCAAACTTTAGAAGACTGTAGTGAAACTAACATTAAACAGTAAATCACTGAAACTGGAGAAAGACTAAGAGATTACACTATACCACAGAGTGCTGTCAGTATGTGTTTGTGACAGAAGCGCTCCACAGATGCTAGTAATTCTCTCACAGGTCTACTTTTGGAAAATGGTAAATGCAAATCATACAGAAATTTTGAAATGTCTTCTTTTATATTATAACAGAAAAGTCAAATCATATATTTGACCACAAATGTTATGGATTGGCTTTTGGAAATATTAGTTTTAATATATATTATAAATATATATATATATATACTGTATATATATATATATATCTATACTAATAAAAGGCAAAGCCCTCACTCACTCACT
>JANRMT010043453.1:1213-12646 GCA_026402145.1 Polypterus bichir lapradei
GATAGATAGATAGATAGATAGATAGATAGATAGATAGATAGATAGATAGATAGATCTTTATTTGTCCCCAGGGGCAAATGTGGCTTTTTATAGAAGCTCTTTAAGTAAATAAATAAATAAACACAGTTTGGTCTGAACAAAGAAGAAATAAAAAAAAAAATTCTGACTTGGCTGTCACACTTAACACACTTCTGAATAATTCATTGGCTGAAAGTCCTCAGTGTTGGTGTGTCAGAAATAGGATGTGCAGCATTTTTCATAATGGCAGTCAGTTCTGTTTTAATTCTCTCCTTCGCTAAAACCTCAATGGGATCCAGAGTGCATCCCAGCTTGCCCTTTAATTAGCTTGTTGATTAAGTGGGCCTCTCTTGAAGTGATGTTACCAGCACACCACAACATAGAAACTCACACTAGCCACCATTGAGGAACAGAAAATGTGACGGAAGTTACTCCCCACATTAAAAGAATTGCAGTCTCCCGAGGAAAAGAATCCTGTTCTGCCCTTTCTTATATAGTTCCTCAGTGTTCCAAGACCAGTCCAACCCATGTTTAATGCGGACCCCAAGTACTTGTAGGAGTGGACCACCTCTACGTCCAGTCCTTGAATGGTGACCGGACCTAGAGGCTCTTTGGTACGGCAAAATAATAACCAGTTCCTTGGTTTTGCTGATGTTAAGATGCAGACAATCCTCTTTGCATCAAGAAACAAACATTTCCACCTGACTCATGTACTCTGTCTCATCCCCCTTATCAATACATCCCATAAATGCAAAATCTTCTGAGAGTTTGTACAACTGGCATGACCTGGTGTTATATGTATAGTCTGAGGTGTACAGAGTGAAGAGCAAAGCAGAGGGGACTGTTCTTGTGGTGCTCCTTGAGTCTCATAAACTCTGGTCTGTCTGACAGATAGTCCATTATCCATGACAGCATAGGCCCATCCACCTTACCTGCATAACAGGGATGACTAGATGGTATTGAAAGCACTGCAGAAGAAATCAAAATCATGATTTAGTTTGTTTTATTGAGTGGTGTGTATTATTACTAACAGTGAGAAAGAGGGGATTGTCTTTACTGCACTAAATACAGGGTGATTCAAAAAGATTCATCCAATTTCAAAGTGATTTATTTCACTTGTAAATCATTGCAGAACAATGAAGTAAATTGTAAATCGTAAGGTATCGTAATCGTAATCATAAGGTGAGCATAAATTTTATTATGTAATTTTACAAGTGCTCAATATGACCTCCTCCAGCTGTATGGACAACATCAACGCGATAGTAAAATTAATCCCATACTCGATTGAGCATGTCGGGTGTCACTGTACTCATGGCTCATCCAATGCAATTAATTTCGGAGATCTTCTAGTGTTGTTGGGAGTGGTGGCACATAAACAGAATCCCTAACATACTCCCACAAAAAACAGTCACACTGTGTGAGATCTAGTGATCTTGGGGGCCAGAAGTGGAGTGCCAAATCATGGGCTCCTTTACAGGCCAATCCAGCAATGAGGGAGCTCATTGTTGAGAAATGCTTTCTGCTAAGGGGTCGCCATCTCCTCGCAGATGGAAGGGAGTCATCTTCTGGTGACAGTCAGAAACTCTATGACCCCCTCTTTCAATTGGTATGGGATTGCTTCATAGGTGTCTCATTTGTTGTAAAAATATGGCACTTTGAAATTGGATGAATCTTTTTGAATCACCCTGTACCTGTTAGGTGGTTGATTTAATTTTTAACTTTTTGGGATCCCTTTTGTAATTAAAAAAATCAATTAACAAATAAATAAACTACAATTAGTCAGAGACGTTCCACAACTATTAACAACACATCGGACAATCCCCTTTTCACATCACTAGTTTTGGAACCTTCTGTGTATGAAAGCTATTGCGCTACCATAAGCCTATTTGTGCTCCATATTTACATTTTAAAGTGCTTTTATAAAGCCTGTTTTAATGTAGTCTACTAAGACATATAATTACCTTCTGCTATCACTATAATTTTTGAATAAAACTTGTTGTTTCAAAAATATTTATTAAACAAAAATATGTTAACTAACTCTTTAATTACGGAACCAAAAAAATGAAAAATGCCCCGACATTCATATCACTTGACTAAGTCTTTGAATGCACCTGAATGTTAAGCTATACATACATTTTCTAACTTATATTTGAAATTAACGAGGACGAAAAAAACATCTTTGATGATTTTTCCAATTTAGTTGCCTTTATTAAATTGTTAGCACATTGAAATATATTGCTTATATGCAAATATGGCAGGGCCCTATACCACTTTCTATTTTTCAGTGGCATAGTGATGTGCTGTTTAATCTGAAGATTTAATCAATGGGCATTAAAGTAGCAATTCTATAAAATATGATAACCATTTTTGGATAAAGCCCTGCTTTTTTAATCCCCCAGAAGAAACTTACTTACTTATTCCTGCTTATTGTTTTTTTTTAAATACCATTTAGTGGAGAAAGGTGGGTGAGGGTTGCTGTAAGAGATTTTTCTAGGACAACCTTTCAGACAGGTTCAGTTATAGCATAATGAGGAATGTTAGCCCCGTCCTCTATGGTTTGTTTTTGACAGGAATCCTGTTAGATAAAAGTGCTTTGGACAACGTCCTCTGCTCTGTACAGTATATACAGTACAGTATATTGTCAAGCAAGCAAAAAACAGGTTTGCAGTTATTGGTAGACTTCTGTCTATCCATCTAGCACTCATTGCCAAGAGATTTTATCAAGTCCCGCCTTCCTCTCAACCATTTCCAGTTAATGGCCCATGCCCACCATCCTCTCACCTCTCATTCATGTGAATGCTTTTGTCAGACACAGTTCCTGCGCCCTCAGCTCTTATAAATTTTTACTTTTTCCTCACTTTAAGTTTAACAAAAGAAGACTAATTATGTTCAAATCTTAATGAAGAATTTCATCCTGAAGAGTTATCAACAGAAGAAATGAGTACACAGGCAATCATAGCACTGAGAAACAATGAAGTCAAATGAATTAACGCAAAAATTGTTGATTGGTTACACGGCAAATTGGTTACATGCGTATCAATAGACTATGCTGAAGCAGTTGGTTTTAATGCTGTGGTAGATAAAAACATCAACTTACAATATCCCGTAGAATATCTAATTTATGTTTGAGTGATGGGCTATGCAATAGGACAAGATTAGTTGTTCAAAATTGGTCGAACAATTCTGACATGTAAAATTTTAACAGGCAACAAGAAAGCTAATGTAGTACATTTTCCGCGGAAAACATTAGACACCAAAGGAGATCTTGATATGCCATTCGTATTAAAACGTTTACAGTTTCCCATTAGAATAGCTTTCGCTATGACAATTAACAAATCACAGTGACAAACATTCGAAAAAGTCGGTTTATTTTTTAGAGAGAAAGAAACGATATTCACTTGCGGGCAGTTATATGTTGTGTTGTCTAATTACTCACTGTAATGTAAAATACTTAGGTCTATCATGCATATGTAACAATTCCCATGAAAATAACAATCTGTTTAAATTGTACATCCGCTTCCCCATATGCGAGCAGCAGAGCCGCAAAGTGGCTAGTGCATAGCGCTCATCTGGGGGTTGGTGAGTGAAGCAAGCAGGGGGCAGAGCCCCCTAGTTTTGTTTACAGTTTCTGAAACCACCTTCCTGTTCTGAACCTTAAATATCCACACACATTTAATCCATTGTTACCTAAACCGCTTTAAATTGTATGATCCACAATAATGATGCTGTCACTTATTGAGCAGTATATTACATATGAAGGGCAAGTGGACCTAATCAAATGGTTACTCACTTTGTAAATTGAGAACTTTAAACTTCTCAAAGTATTCAGGCTCAAAGCTACTACCAAGACACAAATGTCTAATGTCACTAATTCAGCAGGATATTTTGAAAATGTATAATGTTAAAAACATTTTTTAATGATATTGGCAATAATCCTGAATCACATAGAACAAATAAAATTGGTGATGACTCTCAAAAAGCATTAAGAAATAATGACAGATCAAGTAGCACAATCGCTAAAGTATTAGACCTTGAAAGACACCGTGATTAATACAGACCATTGCCCCAATCACACAGCGCATCCTTGAGCAATTCATTGAAGCTGCTTAAACTCCAGTTACTCAAAACACGGTAAGCATTGTGCAAGTTGCTTAATGCAGCTCATGGCTGAGTGGGCTATCTACAGTATATAGCTTCAGCTAGCATGGTAGTCCATCAGCTCTCACTTACTCATATGAGATAAGTTTAGAGATACCAATGTAACCTAACACAAAGTCCTCCATTGTGTAAGAGGATAAACAGAGTAATTAGAATGAAATCCCAGGCACAACATGCAAAATCAGCACAGTCAGAATCTAGGCTGGGATCTCAACTCAGGACTCCAGAGCAGTAAGAATATACAGTAAATCTGGAAAGAGAAAAAGTGTAAATGTTTAGAGTTTAAACTTTAGACTTTAGATACTGTTAACTGAACTATACTTAAGAAGAAGAAAAACCAATAACTGCTGAAGATTTCTAATAAAATGAAATGTAAAAATATATTTATATTCAAATTCACTTATGTGCAGTACCTTTCCTTGTAGGAAGAGTTTTTCCGTTTTTAACTATTACATGTCTGTTGAAAAAATAACATAAATTTTTGATATGTTTACATTATAAGTCAGGTGGCACAGTGGTGCAGTGGGTAGCGCTGCTGCCTTGCAGTTAGGAGACCTGGGTTCGCTTCCTGGGTCCTCCCTGCGTGGAGTTTGCATGTTCTCCCTGTGTCTGTGTGGGGCTGCTCCGGTTTCCTCCTACAGTCCAAAGACATGCAGGTTAGGTGCATTGGCGACCCTAAATTGTACTTTGTGTGTGTGGGTGGGCTGGCACCCTGCCTGGGGATTTGTTCCTGCCTTGTGCCCTGTGTTGGCTGGGATTGGCTCCAGCAGATCCCTGTGTTAGGATATAGCGGGTTGGATAATGACTAACTAACATTATAAGTTAAATATTATGTACTCTGTAATTGGCAGAATATTTAAATTAAGGGTATGTTTGTTACTTTGCTTTTTGGAATGAAGTGGTAAATTTGGTAGTGCTGCCACCTCACAGTTTCAAAGACCCCAATCTGACTCCTTGATTTTTTGAGTAGATTCTGTCATGATTATCAAAGTTAATGTTAAAGTTAATCACATAGTTTTAAGACGGTAAAGTAAGGAGCCTTTTGTGTTAGGGAGTAGATTGCATAACACAATAAAAAAAGAGTAAACTCTCCTTCGG
Source organism: Polypterus bichir lapradei (assembly GCA_026402145.1). Lineage (NCBI taxonomy): Eukaryota > Metazoa > Chordata > Cladistia > Polypteriformes > Polypteridae > Polypterus > Polypterus bichir. Next base: position 6,488 of record JANRMT010043453.1, read on the forward strand.
TTGCTCACACTTCCTATAAAAGATTCTGAACATGTATGTAACAATTACATTTTTCCATCTTTGATGTTCTTGCATTCTGTATACCTCACTTGACGCTTTTGAAGATAGATTACCTTTCTCAGTGTTTGTCATTCCTATATTCTGTATCCTGCACTTGACGGATTTGATAAACACAAGCATTTCATCCATGCTTGTCGTTCCTGCATTCTGCAACATGCACTTATTGTTCAGCAGATGGCACTGTGCTTCTTCTGATTCTTTTTCCTATTATGGTGTTCCTTATTTTGTCAACAGCCTCCATGATCTGCTTGACACTCAGTAGTCATCGCTGTTGTTCTTTAACTTTCCTCCATGTCACTTCTTTTAACTATCATTTTGCAGTGATAAACCCAGGAGTAGAAGTCAGCTACCAAGGTTGCTACCACCTCAATTTCTTTTCATTTCCAGTACATATTAGGTCATAAGTTTTCGATCAAGACCAAGATCAAGATTCTGGTAGGCCCTAGTAGTTTGCAAGTAATTCCATGACAGATGGACAGACCTTAACATTTTACATATATAGATATATAGATATTTAGCAGGCTGTGTACTATTGTAAAGGTTACACAACAAGCAATTAATAATATTTTTAATCTATCAATTCATAACATTCAGGAATTAATAATATTTTTAATATAGTATATTGCATTGTCATTTAAAGCCCTAAACACTCAACCTAATTTGCAAACATCTATCCATCCATATTAAATGCACTTAGCTCAATTGTTTTTTTTTTCTTATTTAAGAAACAAAACCTAAAAACAAAACACAACCCAATTAAATACAAATAACAAAGCTTAGCAAGTAAAACAATATTCAGTTCAATTCAATATCACAGTGACTAGAGTCAAACTATTTATTCAACTCCAGCAGGCATAGATTAAGGCTGACTGATACCCAAAATATGGCGACTCTTGGCACTTCCATTGCTTAACTGTCAAGACATTAATACGAGCTGTAGGTGAAATAAGTTCAGTAAATTCAATTTTCCTACCATTCCACAACTATATTAAATAAAAGCTTTATTTAAAATTTTATTTAGCACTAAAGTGCAGTAAGCAATAAAAGTAAATTATTTACTTATAACTAGAACAACAGAAAAAAATGCAAATTTGCAACACTTTTTATGTTTTTTTTAATAAAATTGTTATAAGGGGAAAAATGCAAATACAAACAATTTTGGAAATCTATTTTTAATCAAAATCCCAAAATTTACTGTATACAATAAAACAAATCAAGATCTGATATTAACTCGAGTGAAATTATGTGATCTCTAGAGCATACTTTTCAATTTTGAAAATCATCTTTCTACAGAAATTAATGTCGGTGGACAATGTTTTAAAAAAGATATTCTAATGGAGAAATGACATTATTTACAGCAAACAAAACATATTTTGTTCATCCATTGCTTCTAACACTGAGGATACATAGCATTTCAACATACCTGGATCAAATTGATGCAAAATAATGATACTTATTGTTGCCTACTTATAATTTTATTTATACTTAGTAAAAAAATTAAATCATATTTTTAACAATGCAGATTAAAGTCAGACATGGCAGATAATGACAATTACAAAACATCTGGCTAAAGTTGAGTGTGGCAGTGAAAGATTTAAGGGCTTGATAGTTAAGGGAAAAACCTCAGTGGTGACCCCATCTCTTGGTGCTCTAAGCATGTACTTCTTCTGGTTAACGATTAATCCAGGGCTGTCATTCCATTGCAGGCCACAATAAAACACAAACCCTGACTCATTCATGCACATTCATTATGGAGTCACCAATTAATCTAGCACTCATATCTTTGAGATGCTGCAGGTAAACTGTATTGCACAGGCATTAGCAGAACTTGCAGCCTCCATGCAGACCATGCCTGGGGTGAGATTTAAACACAGAGCTATAGAGATGTCAGGAAAATCCTTACAAATACCACTCGCAACTTTATATTTTTATTTGTCATTAGGGTCCTACAGTAAACATATGAAAAATAAATACAGTACATGTTGTAATAAGACACAAGAAAGAAAGAAAAAACATTTAAAACAATAATGAGTTTCCTTTTTTGAGACTGCCCCAAGATGGAGCTAGAGCCATTTATGAAGTCTGCAAGCTAGAAGGGGCGGATTCATTAGGGGCGAAAACTGGAAGTGACATCAGGGACAGATGAGCTGTCAATTATCCTTTCTGCAGAGGGGAGACGAGAGAAGTCATAAGACAACAGCGCTATCCAATGGCTATGAGTACAACAGTTATTAAAGAGCCCTGAGGTGGTCTCCAAGACATACATATATGAATATAGTGTGCCATGTCTAGCTAGTATTAGAAAAAACAAATTATATTACATGCAGATTCATGTACTTTGTGAACTGGTTTTACTCAACAGTAGACACACTAATGTCAGTCCTTAAAGGAGCTTACACCGAGTCCATCTTTATACAGTTCTTAGGGCAGAAGTATCTTGATGAAGGTGGAAATCATGTCAGCCAAGGATGAACAGGGAATGGAAACGTGTAACAAAGTTCCAAAGATTTAATTTGTTTAAGAAAAGCTACCTGGCACACTTTCAGAGACTACTATAAATCCCTATATACTACTGAGTTTAAGGAAGACAATACACAATCTAATGCATTTCTGGATACATTACAGATACCACAAATAGACGCTTTTACTGCGGAGGAACTTGATAAACCTCTGATGTTATCAGAATTACTAGATGCTATAAAATCACTCCAAGGCGGGAAAGCAGCAGGCCCTGATGGTTACCCTGCAGAATTTTACAAGAAATACTCCGCTCAGCTAGCCCCCCTCTTATTAGCAACATTTACAGAAGCCAGAGATAACCAATCTCTTCCACAAACCTTTCGCCAAGCACTAATCACTGTCTTTCCAAAACAAAATAAGAACTTATTACAATGTGCATCATACAGACCAATTTCACTTCTGAATAACGACGTTAAAATACTCTCTAAAATCTTAGCCAGAAGGGTGGAGAAAGTGCTCCCCTCGGTAATATCACAAGACCAAACTGGATTTATTAAGGGCCGGCACTTATCTTCCAATCTTCGACGCCTGTTTAATGTAATATACTCACTAACTAAATCAAACACCCCAGAAATATTATTATCATTAGATGCAGAAAAAGCATTCGACATGATTGAATGGAAATACCTTTTTACTATATTGGAGAAGTTTGGGTTTGGCCCAAACATCTGTGCATGGATTAAATTACTGTATACTAACCCAGAAGCTTCAGTTTGCATCAACAACATTTGCTCAGACTACTTTAAACTAGAACGTGGCACTAGACAAGGATGCCCCTTGTCACCGCTGCTGTTTGCGATTGCCATTGAACCACTGGCAATACATTGTCGAAATACTGATCAGATAAAGGGGATTAGCAGAGAAGGACTGGAACAGAAAATCTCATTATATGCAGATGACATGGTACTGTATATATCAGACCCAGAAAATTCTGTACCTGCAGTCTTAGCAGCACTCACAGAATTTCAAAAGATCTCTGGTCTCAGAATTAATCTGAATAAAAGTGTACTCTTTCCAGTGAACTCTCAAGCATATAATATTAGATTAGATACCCTACCTTTTATCATTGCAGAACAGTTTAAATACCTAGGGGTAAACATCACAAGTAAACATAAAGCTCAACAAAATTTCGCCGTTTGCATGGAAAAAATTAAACAAGACTTGCATAGATGGTCAACCCTTCATCTCACACTAGCTGGAAGAATTAACACTGTTAAGATGAATATTCTTCCTAAGCTCCTTTTTTTATTTCAAAACATCCCAATATACATTAATAAATCATTTTTTAGGCAATTAGATTCGACAATAACCTCATTTATTTGGAATTCAAAACATCCACGCATCAAAAGAGCGACCCTACAAAGACAAAAGGCAGAAGGCGGCATGGCTCTACCTAACTTCCAGTTTTATTACTGGGCAGCAAATATACAGGCGATAAGAACCTGGACACAAATAGAAGAACATACACAGGCTTGGTCCGCAATAGAATTAAATTCCTGCAGTACTTCTTTGTATTCCTTGCTCTGTGCTCCAATAAACACACGTTATCGGCAATACACTAATAACCCAATTGTGCTCCACTCACTTAGAATCTGGAACCAATGTAGAAAGCATTTTAAGACGGAGAAGCTTCTATCTGTGGCACCCCTGCAAGAGAACCACCTCTTTCAACCCTCACAAACATATGCAGTTTTTAATATATGGAAAAATTTTGGAATTAACTTGCTTAGAGATCTTTATACAGACAACGTCTTTGCATCCTATGAGCAATTACATTCCAAATTTAACATTCCAGCTACACATTTCTTTCACTATCTTCAAATCAGACACTTTGTTAAACAAAACCTTCCAGATTTTCCTCATCTTGCACCCTCATCCATGCTGGAAAAAATATTGCTCAATCTCAAGGATTTAGACTCCATCTCTACAATATATAAAATCATTTTACAATCCCTCCCTTTTAAAGATCCAAGAGGACACTGGGAAAAAGATCTTTCAATTAATATATCAGAAAAGGAGTGGAAAGTAGCAATGCAGAGAATTCACTCGAGCTCCATATGCGCAAAGCATACAATTATACAACTCAAAATTATATATCGAGCACATCTGTCTCGACTAAAACTCTCGAAAATGTTCCCAGGGCATGATCCAACCTGTGAAAGTTGTAACCAAGTCCCAGCCTCACTAGGTCACATGTTCTGGTCCTGCACCAAATTAACATTATTCTGGACAAACATTTTTAATTACCTTTCAGATAGCCTTGGACTCACAATCCCTCCAAACCCATTAACAGCTGTGTTTGGTGTTCTTCCAGATGGGTTTAAAGCGGAGGAAGACAAACAAATTGTGATTGCATTCACTACACTTTTAGCAAGTAGACTTATTCTTATAAACTGGAAGAACCCAAACTCTCCTCTTTTAAGTCAGTGGGAAACCGATGTGTTATATTATTTGAAGTTGGAAAAAATCAAATACTCAGTTAGAGGATCCGTACAGACTTTTTTCAAAACATGGCAGGATCTAATCAGTAATATTTTAAAATAAGTTCAAAAGGCACAGAGAATTTATTAATTTAGGTATGTCTCCAAGCCTTAAATTTAACGCCGTTTGGCTTGCTCTCTCTCTCAGGGGTGGGGATCGATCTGTTCTTAATTTTTCTCTTTGTAAAAACTTGATTGCTTTGTATGGATTGTAATAAAATTAATAAAAAGAAAAAAAAAAAAAGAAAAGCTACCTGAACAGCCTCACCAGCAGCTTAGTAAGAAAGCATGCTACTATGTGTTGAAATGAGTGTTAAATCTTCATTTATTTGAGATCAATGGGTTAATAGAGTACACTGTATCCAAAAGCCTAGCTCAGTAATTTTATCTGTTCTTGGATTTTTAAGAAGATATTCATCTTTTATTAAGAAGATGGGTAAAGTAAAAGCTTCTAAATTATTTACAGCTTTTTATATAAAAAGGAGAATTTTTAAAGATAAATGTTATTTGTCTGAATGCATACTGTGGCATCCATAGTTCTTTGTCAGAAAAACACCACCTGAATCAAAAATAAAGATAATTAAAGAAAGTCAATTCAATCCAACACACCAAGAAAACTCAAACTCTGCACAAGGGTGGGCATTAGAAAGAATACAAAGAATGGGGGATTTGGGGGAGGTACTAAGATCACACAGTGGGAGAGGTTCATTTATCCCACCCTCCCAAATAACCCAAAATCCTAAGCAACAACTGTACTCCAGTACCTATAAATGTCTGTGCCCTTCAAAGCTGTCTCTGTTAACAGTCACGGTACTGCAGTGGCATCATGGGAAATCACTGTCCAATCACCAAAGACAGAGGTGTGGCTGCTGCTAAAACTTACTGCAGTATATGTTCCAGGGTTGCCAGGTCAGAGGGAATAACTCTTATTTTTGGATGGAATTTAAGGCCATGGTGTGAAAATGGAGGGGGGGGACCCCCTGTGGCTGCAGGTTTTTGTTCCAACCAGCTTCTGTTTTTAATTTGGACTCCTGGGCTAATTAAGGGAACTGTTTATCTATTTCTTAGATTCTGTGTTTTGGTAAAAAAAAAAAAAAAT
>JANRMT010043460.1:21378-54353 GCA_026402145.1 Polypterus bichir lapradei
CTTTGGTAAAACAGGATTCCTTCTATATATTTTAACTGCTATATACTGTACAGTACATCTTTCCGGAAGAGATCAGAAATTTCTTTTGACTGAGGTATGGCATGCATTCTCCAACCTCTGTGCTGAAGGCAAAACTTTGGGAATGAAGACAGGTCTGTGTTTTTTTTTTTTTTAATACATCAGGGCCCCCCCTCAGACTCATAGCTGATTTCCATTCAATTTGTTGGCACTGCAGGCTCCCCCGATAGTCCTGGAAGTTTGCCTATTCTATCCAACAAAGACATTTATTATTTGATCATTCTGATAAGTTTATTACTTGTGTGTTAATTGTTTTACTGTGTTCTCTTTATTTTTACGACATGGATCTAATCACATTTTAGGTTGTATTTATGCACAAATTCCAAAAAAATAAATTAAAGTGTTCACATTCACAAACTTCCCAGCACTTGCCTTCTTTATAGGCTGCCCCATGGCTGGCACTGAAGCTGTTTATTTGAATGATTGAAAGCCAGCTCTCACTGCTTCCTCCTGCTGACTCAGCGCTCTGTCTCTTCTGTGCTTCCATGTACACCCAGATATTTTGTCCCTTTTTCCCCACATATACAAGCTGTCCAGCTTTATATGCCACACTATCCAACAGCTCTGTGAGTTCTCAGGAGCCCTGCCTGTCTACACTCTCAGGATCTGCTTATATTGCCAGCTTCTCCAAGTATTCCTATACCGTCTGACATGGTCTCATCCCTCATGGTCCCATGTTGTTCCTGTTAAGTCTGGACCAAGGAGTATTACAATATTATACAGATTATTTATTAAGTAAACATAAATTATTTGTATTGTTAATAATTAAACATGTATAAGGTGATTAAATGTCTTTGCTTTTTTAAATGAATCAGAGGTTGGAATGTTTGATTTGAGATAGCATGGCTGCAAAAAAAAAGAAACTCCACTGAAAAGAAAGTCCATCAAATTCTGTGTCTGTGTCTTTGACCACCATCTCACAAATCTAACATTGATAAACGAATTAAGCTAAATCATTGGATTGTAGCTGGTAAATTTATACTCCCATTGTCTTAGAACCTAATCACACCTGCCCTAAAAGTTTTATGTATTTCATTCACAGGTAATTTGCAATCACCTAGGACTTTATACAGGACAAAGAGGCTTGGGAGCACCCACAATGACTTCATTTGGCCTAATTCTGGGGCAGGTTAGAAAGCAAGTATTAGCTACAGGGTGAAATCAAGCATGCCCTTTTTTCATACATTTTCTCATCTGAAAATTAATACCTACCTACATCACTACTGTTTTTACATACGTTAGGACTCTGATTATCTGTGCCCCAATTAACTGAGGTTCCACATTATCTGAGGTGATCCTGTGATAATTCATAAAAACATTGCCGTGAATCCTGTACCGAGTGAGTAAATATTATACTTTTACCCAAAACTGTATTGAGTGGGCAGTCAAGGAGAGGATGACTCAGGGAATGTGGATGTGACTCTCTCACCCCTCCCCAACTGCCCCCATGAGTGTGTCGCCAGCGTTGACCACCTATACACGCTCTCATTCATTCACTTAGGATTTTTGTGTATAAACGATGATGAGGACTGCACAGAAAATCCACAGAAGATTTTTGATATACCCGGTCTAAATGCCATTGAAACAGCACTTTTGTAAATTGAATAGCAGCAAGACCCTGCTACACCTGCCAATATCTCGATTGCTAGGTGACTGTGGAACACTGCAGCAATGATGTGAGGAACACAGAATTTACTATAGTAAGTAAGATTAAAAGTGATATTGTACTATATAAATTGTCAAAATCTTTTATCTCAGGCATCTGGTACACTGTTTTAATCCCCTATACCTGTAATCTTTATTCCAAAATGGCTGTGGCCATCTGTTTAGCCTAGGTAACCTCTGCGAACATCACCTTGGATAATTGGGGTTCTAGTGTAACTTTGTTCTTTGGTTGCTAATTAAAGACTTTTTATCTCATTGTACTTAAGTTGTTCCCTATATACTTGAAAACAAATGTAGCATTTTTATTCATATATTATGGGATTTATTTATTCATCTTCATTTAACAATTGTGAAAAAATCTATATATTAAATATATATAATTTACAAACTGCATCCAGCCTGTACAGGTGGTGTCTGTGTATCTGAAAGAGAAATCAAGCCTGGTTATGAATTGCAGGTACTTCTTCTATTTGCTATCTCATCTCACTTGTGTTTCCTTTCTCCGTTGGAAATACTGTTACGCGTCTTACTGAACAACTATACTCTTGTCATCTAAACGAAGAACCTGCTCTTGCTCAGAAAAACATGTTTTTCTTTTACAGTGTGCATCTGTTATTTGTTTGTCTTAGAAATAAGAGTCCTATTTTGCACTTATTTTTATGTTTTAGATTAATTATTTATTTAATAATGATGTAAATTTTACACAAATTTATTCTATACCACTGTATGACCCAAATGTCACCATATAATGATTTTTTTGTGTTTGTTTGTTGTTGTTTTTTTAATCAATCATTGTTTTTTAATCAACTTATGATTTTTTTTTGTAGGAAACGTCAGGTATAAGCTTAACAAGTTAGTACTTAATCTTCACTTATTAAATGTCTCATTAAGAGGCGCTGAGGGAAATGCTTGAAAATGTAGCTTGTACAATACATATGTAAATCATAAAGTTATTTGTTAATGTAACCATTTATGTTAAGATTAAAGTCGACATTTCCACTTTAATCTTGACATTTCCACTTTAAACCCTTGTTTTTTCTTTCTCTAGTTTAACTTTGCCATGTTGTAAACCATGCCCCCACATGTTTAATATACTGTTCAAAAATATTTAAGGGAACACTTTTTAATCAGAGTATATCATCAAGTTGATGAAACTTCTGGGCTATTGATCTGGTCAGTTAAATAGCAGAGGGGCTTGTTAATCAGTTTCAGTTGCTTTGGTGTTAATGAAATTAAAAACCGGTGCACTAGAGGGGCAACAATAAGATGACCCCCAAAACAGGAATGGTTTAACAGGTAGAGGCCACTGAACATTTTCTCTCCTTATCTTTTCTGACTGTTTTGTTTTACTGGTTTTGCATTTGGCTACGGTCAGTGTCACTACTGGTAACATGAGACAATACCTGGACTCTACAAAGGTTGCACAGGTAGTCCAACTTCTCCGGGATGGCACATCAATACATGCCATTGCCAGAAGTTTTGCTGTGTCTCCCAGCACAGTCTGAAGGGCATGGATGAGATTCTATGAGAAAGGCAGTTACTCTAGGAGAGCTGGACAGGGCTGTATAAAGTCTTTAACCCATCATCAGGACCAGTATCTGCTCCTTTGGGCAACGAGGAACACAATGAGCACTACCAGAACCCTACAAAATGACCTCCAGCAGGCCACTGTTGTGAATGTCTCTGACCGAACAATCATAAACAGACTTCATGAGGGTGGCCTGAGGACCCGACGTCCTCTAGTGGGCCCTGTGCTCACTGCCCGGCACCGTGGAGCTCGATTGGCATTTGCCATAGAATTCCAGAATTGGCAGGTCCACCACTGGCGCCCTGTACTTTTCAAAGATGAGAGCAGGTTTACCATGAGTACATGTGACAGACGTGAAAGGGTCTGGAGAAGCCGTGGAGAACATTATGCTGCCTGTAACATTGTTCAGCATGACCGGTTTGGTGGTGGGCCAGTGATAGTATATCTGGGGAGGCATATCCACGGAGGGACGCACAGACCTCTACAGGCATGACAATGGCACCTTGACTGCCATTAGGTATCAGAATGAATTCCTTGGATCCATTGTCAGACCCTATGCTGGTGTAGTGGGTCCTGGGTTCCTCCTGGTGCATGACAATGCTGGCCTCATGTGGTGAGAGTATGCAGGCAGTTCCTGGAGGATGAAGGAATTGATACCTTTGACTAGCCCCCATGCTCACCTGATCTAAATTCAATAGAACACCTCTGGGACATTATGTTTCGGTCCATCCGATGCCGCCAGGTTGCACCTCTGACTGGACACCATCTGTCGTTTCATTAGGAGCATGCCCCCCGTTGTTGTCAGGCATGCATACAAGCACGTGGGGGCCATACAACCTACTGAGTACGATCTGGCAATGCTGCAATTAAATTCTGGCTGAACAGACTAGCCTGCCGCATCATTTTTTCACTTTGATTTACGGGGTGTCTTTGAATTCAGCCCTCTGTAGGTTGATAATTTTCTTTTCCATCCAACAATGTGGCATCCTTTCGTTCCTAACACATTACCCAGTCCATATCAGTAGAGATATCCAGCATGATTTTTTTCCAATTGGGATCTGACGTGTTTTAAAGTGTTCCTTTCATTTTTTGAGCAGTTTACATGCTTTAATGCATTTCATCATGAAAATGATATCAAGTATTTCTCTTAGCTTTCTAAATGCTCAGAGGGCAGGAATATCATGAAGTGAATGTATTCTGTGTGGTGACTGCTGCCTTTGGCTCCTCTCAGTGCAAGAGAAGTCAGTTTAAGAAGCACATAGTGATTAACATGTGTCAGGGAACACTTAATATGAAGAAATTAATGTGCCACATTAGTTATGATGGGGTTTAAGAAAACCTAGTTAATTAAACATTGATTTTAAGATGAAGTTTATGACGTTTTACCTTAATGACAAAATAAATGTCAAGAATAAAGTTGGCATGTTGACTTTATTCTCAACATCAACTTTTTTTCTTCACCTTGTTCATATTTTTTTTTTCTTCTCCATGGCCCTAATACGCTTCCATACAGGTGGGACCTAATTGTTAATAAGGTTAATTAGACACACCTGATATTAATTAAAGAAATAGTACAAGACCAACACGTAGAGGAGGAGCGAGAGAGTTTGATGCCTGGTCAATGGGTAAGATGTTTTAAAAAGGGATTTTTAATTGTCTTTCTAAGCAGTTGTCATACTACATTTTTTTGCCTTGTTGCTGTTTTATTTTAAAGACTTATTTTTTTATTATTATTACTCCCAGTGATGTTTATGTTAACTTTTAACCTAATGTAAGATTGTATTTGGGGAAGGAATTGGTTCTTGGCTTTATTTTATTTTTCACATATGTATATTCTTGATTATTTTTGTTATCACTTGTATATACATACTACTAGAATATGATTGAGCAGACTATAACTATACTGTTTAGGGCTTATAAGGGAAAACTGGAATGGCTTTTAATTGTGAGAATTTAACCAAGGGATTTGCATAAAAAGGTATGGTGAACGTTAAATGCAGCCAGAGGTCAAGAGCACCAGAGAAGTGCTGACAAACAGGCGTTATCTATTTAGCTCAATGATGACGCCAGAATGTGTCAGATTCAACCGGCCGTGGTGGGGCAGATGCGAGTATGTGAAGATAAGCATTTGAGGGGCTAGTGAGAAGGGTCAAACTTTCAGCGCCGAGTTCTACATGAACTTTTGAAATGAGTTCCAACAGATTATTATGTTGAACAATCGGCTACACAAACTGAAGGGAATAAAATGTATTTTAATACAGCATTGAATTCTGGGATGCAAAAAGACTTGCCAAAACAAAACTCTGGGAGAAACATTACGTTCTGATAGAATTGTGCAGCCGAATTCAGCGGTAACGAAGTAGCCAGCTTCTAAACCTGGGAAGGTATTCTGAAACTGAGGTTGCCAGTCTGTATTGCTTTGTTTGATTTGGGCAGCACTTTCAGGAGAACTGCCCAGGGGCAGTGATCCATTGCCACCTCAAAGGTGCACTGTTTTGAAGCTAAGGTTTCCAGTGGCCATATTGCTTGATTTGATTTATATAATTGAGTAATGAATGAGTGTCATGGGTTGTACAGGTAAATCAAGGCTAATAATTTATGCATTTCCACTATTCACTTGTCCATCAACATAAAAAAGAACCTTAGACATTACAGTGTCTTTCTTGGACATTTGTACACACCAAAACAAATGTTAAGGTTTGTTTTTGCTCACCTGATTGGATGATGAGTTTTGCACACTCGTTACAAGGAAACAGGGTGACATAGATTGTGCATCCTTTCAAATCCGCTGCAGTTCCGCTTATAATTGCATTCAGCTCTGCATGGCACACTGAAAAATGATTACAACTTTGCATTAGTTTTAATGACTTTGTCAAAATGAAAATTTAAATGTTGGAGATTACAAAATAGGAAAAATCATATAGTACAGAGAGAAGTACAGTTTATAGACTCCACAGACCATTTTGAATCTTTTTGTTTTGACAAAATATCTATTTATCATATTTAAAACAAAAGGAAAACCTCTTTGACAAAATAAACATTTTTAATGGCAACAAGTATATTTTTTCGCATGTGTAACATTAGACAAAAATGAAATAAGGAGTTTAGTTACAAATGCTAAAGTACCATTCACCCGAATAATAGGTAACTTTAACCATTTTGCTTTGAGGAAAGTTTTGTACAGATACAAACTCATAATAAGAGTCAAGATTATAAACAAATTAATACTTAATACTTAATACTCGGTTATGGCTAATCTACACAAAGTGGATGTCTGTCTATTTATGAAAAACTGAGGCGGTTGACAGTTAAAGGAAAGAATTATTATTAACACTATAGTCTGGAATAAGTTTAATGGTGGCTGGATGTGACCTTACTGAGCTGCCTGATTGATCTATAGTGACTTCTTATGTTTGTCTCTACAAACCAGTACCAGCTGTGCTGTATATCATATACTGGTATCCCTGAAAGAAAATTAAATAGTAGCTATTCATCCATCCGTTTTTCCAGGCCTGTTTATCCTCAGCATGGTCTCTGGAAAGCTGGAGCCTATTTCAGCAAGCATTGGGCTATAGGCAGAAATAAGCCCTGGATAGTGCAGCATTCCATTGTAGGATTAATGGTAGCCAGTCAAGAACAATTTCAACAGAATAAAACAGAAGTATAAAAGTAATTTTTTACATTTAAATTGCTTTTGAATTTAAGACAGGAGTCTTGACCAATGAATGAGGGGCGGCTGTTCAATTCAAAAGCTCAATCCTATTTGAACCTGCTTCATACTCATATACTACTCTGACTTTCTTAATTAACAAACTTTTATCAAAAATGCATGTGACTCTCTAAGCATATGACTGGATATCTGACATGTGGATTAAGTAACGCAAATAACATGATATTTTTCATGGATGTTTTAATACTGCTTGCTGTGGCAGTTGGAATGTTGTTCGCATTAAGTTTTGTGCTTTATGATGACATTCCCACTGCTTTTTAAGGGCTTGTGAATACATTGCCTCAAAATTAAAATATCATATGTCCAAAAATATGTGTACACCAATCCAAATTACTGAGTGCAGCCACATCCATTTTTAACAAGTCCATAAAATCTGGCACATAGCCAGGCAGGCTCCATTGACAAACAGAAGACTGGTAGAGAAGATATTGAAGAGCTCAATGACTTTAAATGTGCTACTGTTTATAGGATTCACAAGTCAGTGCAAGAAAATTCTGCTCTGCTAGACTTGCCCATGTCAACTAAAAAAAGTGCTATTATTGTGACTATTATTGTGAAGTGGAAGAGTCTAAGAGTACAACAGTTTAGCCACGAGGTGGTAGAATACCAAAATTCACAAAGCAGTGGTAAAGCACATAGCTCGTAAAAATCCATTATCCTGTGTGGCACCACTCACAGCAGAGTTACAAAGTACCCCTGGAAGTAACATCAGCATAAAACTGTGTATTGGGAGCTTCATGAAATGGGTTTCTATGGCAGAGGAGTTTTACACAAGCCTAAGATCACAATGCCAAGCATTGGCTAGAGTGGTATAAAGCAGGACACTACTGGACTCTGGAGCAGTGGAAACATGATCTCTGAAGTAATAAATCATGCTTCACTATCTGGCAGTCTGATGGACAAATCTGGGGTGGACCTACTGTAAAGATTGGTGGAAGAGAGATAATGGCCTGGGGCTGTTTTCTGGGTTTGGTTTAGGCCCTTTGATTCCAGTAAAGATTACTGTTTAGGCTAGAGCATACAAAAGGATTTTAGACAATTGTGTACCTTTTACTTTGAGGAAACCATTTAAGTCTGGTCCATTAAGACATGATTTGTTGAGTTTGGTGTGGAGGAACTTGAGTGGCCTGCACAGAGCTCTAACCGCAACCCTCATGAACACCTTTAAGATGAATTGGAATGCCATCTGTGAGCCAAATCTTCATCACCACCTAACCTCACAAAGGATCTTTTTAGTCTGAACAGACACAAATTCCAACAGACATAGTCAAAAATCTTGTGGAAAACCTTCCTAGAAGAGTGGAGGCTCTTATTGCCAATTCCATAATAATGTTTTTGTAAAATGGTTTTGTAATGGGATGTCCAATCAGCTCAAATAGGTGTCCACAAACGTTTGGCCACATAGTGTATGTTCGGCTTAATCACCACCTACAGCATATGGACTGGTGCTGCATTTAGACTTAATGTGGTGCTATAAATTGTACGGTGCAATTACCCTTTTATTTACTGTATATGATTTTAGATATTCTCTCCATTTGTGTAGAACTTTTCATGCTTATGTGGCTAAGGATTAGCAGTCAGCATTGAGATATATGGAATGACAAATTTCATGTAATGTGCAATAAGACTCCATAAAAATTTTTATTACTGTAAATACAAGCAAAATCACTCAATTTTAAAATGTCTTGTTTATGTATTACAAATCCAATCATATTGCCTTTTTATACTATTATTTACATGCACCAGATATTCAAAGTTTATTGTGAAAATGTAAGAGGGAGATGTGTAAAGTCAAATCAAAACCAGTCAGTATTGCACATTACAAAAAACAGCTATGTCCGACTTGTGGAGGAGGCTTTCACTGCTTTTAGATGCAGAAGGTAAAAGGCTGGGAGCAAACGCTGATGGGAGCAGAACAATTTGAGCTCTGCTGTTTAGTGCTCCCCAGCCAAACCAAATTCATGCTGCAGAAAGAAGCAACATGTGCTTAATGTTAGCATTACATAATAATAATAGAATGAATTGTCTGTGAAGACATTTGTCCATACGATTTTTGTAGTTGGTACAAGTAAAATCTTTGCTTAATACTTCATTGAAGAGCTCAACAGCAACAAAATACAGCATATTTGACATCCACATATGAATATTGCATCTAAATACAATACGCTCCAAAGTATCACCAGGCACATTTTGTTTTTTTTTCTAATTTAGTTCCCAACAGCTCTGAAATGTAGAACTTACCATATAAGAAACACTGTGATACATCTTTGATGCATGTGTGTTTATCATGAACACTGTCTTACTGCATTGGATGCAGTTTCCGTAACAGAGGCATTTTTGGCATGAGACCTCTGGAGTCACATGAACCTGGGAGAGAGAAACTTCAGAGGAGTTTGTGGACTGCCATAAGAGGAGAGCCACTCTGGGAAGTCAGTTTTAAAAGAAGTATGTGCAGAAGGGGTGTGTGTGTGTATGTGTGTGAATGAAAGGGTGTTTGTGAGAGGGAGAGATGATCAAGCACCTAAAGAGCAGCACTTATGAGATCCAGTCCTCTGCTTAAATGTATTGGCCTAATGATGTGGTCAACGGTGAGTCTCAAGTAAAAGCCTATACTGCATCTTCTCAGAGGGTTGGGAAAAGTGAGTGTGGATCAGGGGTTGGCAAAGTTTTAACTGGGCCAGTAATAAAACTCAACCCCCCTCTGGGGTCCAGGCAACACCATTAGTAAGAAGTAGGTGTGCTTGCTCCTCAGCTACTAAATGGCCAATGCCTGGAGGTAATTTGGACACAGAAGTCGACAGTCCACAGACTAGCATGCAGATGATCATTAGAGTGGCTCACTTTGTAGTACTCATTCTTGAGAATGTCTGTCTGTTTTCAAAAGATGTAAAACCTCCTGCCATTGTTTTCAGAGTAGTAAAATTGTCACTGGAAACTACTTTGTAAAATGTAATCAGATCTCATTCTTTGTATTTGTCTTTCAAAGCCCTGGGACCTCATGTATAAACGGTGCGTACGCACAGTAATGTTGCGTAAGAACTTTTCCACGTTCAAATCGCGATGTATAAAACCTACACTTGGTGTAAAGCCACGCACTTTTCCACGGTACCTCATACCTTGTCGTACGCAAGTTCTCCGCTCGGTTTTGCAGACTGGCGGCACCCAGCGTCAAAGCAGTGCTACTGTTCCTGTGTGGTTACACCTTATTTTCCTGACGCGGCTTTATAAATACACTGAAACTAACCGCATTTTGTTTATTAGTGTAACGCATCTGATTGTAATTAACTTGTAACAATATAATGGTCCAGGGAATAGCCATAGTATTCCAAATACCATAACTGCTTTAGCGTTGTTACTCTCCCTGCACCTTCTTCTTCTTCTTCTTCTTCTTTCAGCTCCTCCCGTTAGGAGTTGCCACAGCGGATCATCTTTTTTCCATATTACTCTCACTGCACCACTCGGAGTATTTATATCACTGTATCTGAGTGTGAATCACAGCAGCAGCTGAATAATAGAATAATTAAACATGTACTACGAAAATATTTCAATGTTCCTTAAACGTTTTGAAGACTCGGCGCTCTAAGCTTACAGATGGTTTAACGTCTATTACAGAGCTGATTGTGTGGTGATTGGGTATTTGGGGAAAGAAAAGCAAGGGCTGCAGTGGCAGCTACGCCAATATATATTGAATATAAAACAGAAAGAGAAAATAACAAAACAGCTAAAAATGCAGCGACAAATTTCGGCAAAAGTTAAATGCTTGTGTCATGAGCACGAGGCGGCTATGCAGTGTCTGCAACGGACGTGGCCATCCACCGGGCATAAGCTACCTTACTGACATTGGCGGGCGAAGGAGCCACCGATTCTTCCTCTGCCCAGTGCCACCACAAGCCTAGAGCCGCCCCTGCGTACTGGTACAATAAATTATTTCATCGAAGGTCGCACACAATCACTGCGCCATGAAAGCCATGTTTAATAAGGTGCTTTAACTCCTATCATCATAAAAATGATATCACGTATACATCTCAGTATTTTAGTTATTCAGAGAGCTGTGATATCACAAATGTAATGGATTCTGTGTCCGGTTGAAGGAAGAGAGCCGGTTTAAGAAGCAAGTAGTAATTCACACACATAGAGCACATAGAAGATCAAATACAAAACAAAGCATTTAACGTGCTACTTTAATTACTATGTGATTTGAGAAACTGGTTAATTAAACGATTTTAAGACGAAGTTTATGATGTTCTACTTTAATGACAAAATAAACTACGTGATTAAAGTGGAAATGTCAAGATTGAAGTTGACATTTCGAGCTTTTTCCCCACTGTGTGCCTTTTTTTCTCTGTACCCTAATAAGCTTTCATATGACACTCAGACGGTGGGCTACAACTCGCCTTTTCACGGCGACTTTGATATGTGGTTTGATCACCCTAACCCACTCTCACCTCGGAGTACTGCATCCTCCAACCATCCTTCTGCTGATACCAGCATAGGTGAGACATCCCCATCCACAATTACAGCAGCCCATGTGAGCAGAGAGCTGAAAAGACTTCGTGCCAGCAAAGCAGCGGGTCCAGATGGTGTATCCCCACGACTGCTGAAGGCCTGTGCATTGGAACTGGGGAGTCCTCTACAGCGCATCTTCAACTTGAGCCTGGAACAGGGGAGAGTCCCAAGGCTTTGGAAAACATCTTGTATCACCCCTGTCCCAAAGGTATCACGTCCTAGTGAGCTGAATGACTTCCGGCCTGTTGCTCTGACGTCACATCTGATGAAGACCATGGAGCGGCTGCTGCTTCACCACCTGAGGTCACAGGTCCGCCACGCCCTCGACCCTCTGCAGTTCGCATACCAGGAGAAGGTGGGAGCGGAGGATGCCATCATCTATATGCTACACCGATCCCTCTCCCACCTGGATAGAGGCAGTGGTGCTGTAAGAATTATGTTTTTGGACTTCTCTAGCGCCTTCAACACCATCCAACCTCTGCTCCTTAGAGACAAGCTGACTGAGATGGGAGTAGACTCACACCTGGTGGCATGGATTGTGGACTATCTTACAGACAGACCTCAATATGTGCGTCTTGGGAACTGCAGGTCTGACATTGTGTTCAGCAATACAGGGGCGCTGCAGGGGACTGTACTTTCTCCGGTCCTGTTCAATCTATATACATCAGACTTCCAATATGACTCGGAGTCCTGTCACGTGCAAAAGTTCGCTGATGACACTGCTATTGTGGGCTGCATCAGGAGTGGGCAGGAGGAGGAGTACAGGAAGCTAATCAAAGACTTTGTTAAATGGTGCGACTCAAACCACTTACATCTTAACACCAGCAAAACCAAGGAGCTGGTGGTGGATTTTAGGAGGCCCAGGCCCCTCATGGACCCCGTGATCATCAGAGGAGACTGTGTGCAGAGGGTGCAGACCTATAAATACCTGGGAGTGCAGCTGGATGACAAATTGGACTGGACTGCCAATACTGATGCTCTATGTAAGAAAGGTCAGAGCAGACTATACTTTCTGAGAAGGTTGGCATCGTTCAACATCTGCAGTAAGATGCTGCAGATGTTCTACCAGACGGTTGTGGCGAGTGCCCTCTTCTACGCGGTGGTGTGCTGGGGTGGCAGCATAAAGATGAAAGACGCCTCACGCCTGGACAAACTTGTTAAGAAGGCAGGCTCTATTGTAGGAGTAAAGTTGGACAGTTTAACATCTGTGGCAGAGCGACGGGCATTAAGCAAACTCCTGTTAATCATGAATAATCCACTGCATCCACTTAACAGTGTCATCTCCAGGCAGAGGAGTAGCTTCAGTGACAGACTTTTGTCACTGTCCTGCTCCACTGACAGACTGAGGAGATCGTTCCTCCCCCACACTATGCGACTCTTCAATTCCACCCGGGGGAGTAAATGCTAACTTTTTTCATTTTTATTACTATTTAATTTAATATTGTTTCTTTGTATCAGTATACTGCTGCTGGATTATGTGAATTTCCCCTTGGGATTAATAAAGTATCTATCTATCTATCATATGTGACTTCTTTTTTATTTCTGGAACTGTGCGATTTTGTGAACGTGAGCTTTCAAGTTTCCCCAACACGTTATGTCACTCGATCAACTTCCTTTTGTTGATTATACCACGGTTTATTTGAACAAATAGTATGTTTTTCCTTTGCCTCCACTTGGTATTCGCTGAAATTCTTGTTTTCCCCCGTGCTTTTCCCATTGTCTTTTCACAGAAGGCTGAGCTTAAGGGCGATTTATATTGATTTGCATATTCAAAGAGGCGTAATTCTGGGAGGAGTTAGGGCGTTACATAAAGCGCGTGCACGAGCGTTACTTTTCACGCTGACCAGGATTTATTCAGCAGAAGAACGTGGAAGTTGGAGTACGCACAGATTCCTGCATCTGGATTTTTCTGTGCATAAGCACATTTCGGCTTTTGTGCTTACGCCATGTTATAATGCGAGTTCTACACACAGCGTTATACATGAGGCCCCTGTTGCTTTGCAAATCAATGAGCTCCAGTTGAAGGGAGGACGGTGCTGAGTTGACAATGTCATCTGAAAGTTCAATAAAATCCTGAACTCTCCGAAGAAACTGCTCATGCAACAATTTGATTTTTTTGGACAGGTAAGTCTTTTGGGAAGCATGTATCCAATGTGTTTTTTTAATTTTGCAAATACTGGAAAATGATCCAGTTTCCCGCTGATATATGTTTTTTGAACAACTGCGGACACATTTCAAATGCTTTGACACTACTTTACAAATTACATGTGAATTTTCCCTTAACTGTAGTCTGGAATTTATTTCATTGATACGCTATCTGAGATCAGTGAGAAAAGCCAACCTCCAAAGCCGTTCAGAATCAGATGTCTATTTGACAGGCTTTCCTTTTTCTGTCATAAACATGATGATTTCAGAGCATAATCCTTCTATATAAAAGCTGTCGGGATTGTCCTTCCGTCCCGTGAGTGCTACGCAGGCGCGGAGTTTCGCACACGCCCCGTCCATTTTGCAATGCACGATGGGATTTGTAGTTTCGTTTTTCCAGGTAAAAGATGATTTTCTACTCCAGACTGTGCGATATCTTCTTCTTCTTTCTTTCTTACTATATAAAAGCGGTTGGGATTGTCCTTCCGTCCCGTGAGTGGAAAGCGTAGCAGTATTCCGCTTATCACAGACTTACTACTTGCAGCTTGCGGTACGAAGCGACATGATGTGAGCAGAGTTCTGGTGCTCCCATCGTTCCCTTGCTTTTGTGCGCGATGCGCTGGAAAAATAGACAAAATTATGTCATTGGAAATAATTAATGTTGATGGAGTACAAATGCCTCACCGTGTAGTAAATATCAAAGGGGTTCAAAAGGGCGACCTCAATATAGAAAAAAAGTTTAAATTTCATCACAAAAATAACAAAAACTACGAGTATTAAAGTAATACCGCTCAAATGCAATATAACCAAATTAATGAGTTTGTATAAAATATCAAAATGATCTACATATTGAATTGCCTTAAGAAGTGGTCAACTTAAAAGTCGGTCGCCTTAAAAGGCGGGTCAGCCTAGTTTTTAAAAAAATCTCCTCGGCCTCTGCTCAGCCACCTCACTATCACAGTATGATACAGTACATCACTGTACCCTGCATTGAAATTGAAGATTTTGTGCATGTGAGCAAATGAAATTTACAGTAGATGTGACAACTGAGCACTGCTGATGGGTAATGCAATGTATACCAACTGGTTTCAGAAATGCCCATTGACGTGACGTGATTATTTACTCTCCTCATTAGGCCAGTTTTCTTTCCTGCCGTGTTCTTTGTGCCATTGGTTGTAACGCATTTTAATTTGTCTCATTTCAAATCGCATTGCT
This sequence comes from Polypterus bichir lapradei, assembly GCA_026402145.1. NCBI lineage: Eukaryota > Metazoa > Chordata > Cladistia > Polypteriformes > Polypteridae > Polypterus > Polypterus bichir. The sequence continues at coordinate 36,246 of JANRMT010043460.1, forward strand.
CAAGTGTTTTACCCACACACAGGAATAGTTCTTCTCCAGTTGAATTTCCTTACACACAATGAAGGGTGGCTGCCTCCTCAGTGATACTGAACAATTCATCTATGTCCTGTAAAAACACCAGCAATTCTTCACTGTTCTCTATGTCAGTACTGTCATCAAGGGTAAGAGAATAATAACAAACCTCAGGGCTTTGCTTTTGAGCTGCTGCATGAGATCATCTGCTATTTCTTCCACTTGTCTGATAACTGTTCTTGCCGTCAAACTCACTTACTTGAACAAGTCCAATTTCTCTGTGCACACCTCCTCCACAATCTTGTGCATTCATTGCTTAATAAACGTGCAGTGAACAGCTTACCTGATGTATTCCAAATACCGTTCCTCCTGTCTCATAATGCCTTTTGCTCTTGTATTGTTTAACTTCTGAAGAAGTGTCTTGGCAGATCAGACAAATTACTTTTTCTTTCAAGTATTTTTCTGACCATTTTTCTTAAAATTTAGGACCCTGCGCCTTGATCTTTCTTTTCTTTGACATGTTGGAAATCTAGCAGTGTGTAGGCCTACAGTATCAACACAAATAAGCTATATTTTGTAGGTGAACAGTTCACCGTAAAGGGGCATTCAAGCCTAACTTGTATTTTACAGTGATAATTGCCTCAAATGAACACAGCTATGAAGGGAAAGTAAACTGCAGACATTGCGCTATTGTGGGGAAAGGTGAGGAAGAAATTAAATGAATACAGGCCAATAAAATTTTTTCTTCAGGCAACAGTTGGCCTGCAGGCCATAGTTTGCCCACCTTGGTGTAGATAATGTTGTCTCTGCCCAAAATTGAGCAGTGTGAGACAGAGCCAGTGGCTTAACTGTGCAGGCAGAAGACACAGTAAAGAAAAGACCATTAGAGTCCCCTGGAAGGAAAGTTGGCTGATCAGAGTGGAAGCAGCCATGCTGGAAGGTTGCTAAAGGAGGAGTAATATTCCTAAACCAATCCAAAGCCTAAAGGAGGAGACACTGTGTTTCATAATGTATTAGGCTACCAGCTCCAGTGAAGAAAAAATGTCAGTCTAATATTTGTGTTTGATTTTTCTTTTACCTCACAAATATAGTATAAACTGATGAATAATCAATACTTGGCACTTTGAGGTAAGGGGAAAATGAGATCTCTTAAAAACAGTACATAGCTTTAAAAAGATTTTTTAATAACAACCAAAGCATATTACCATAAAAATACTTGGTGTCCAGTTTGCTTTCATCTTTGCTTTCTCTGGCCCATGGGAACTCCCCTTCACAGCCACGTGGCATTTCATTACAGCCAATCCCAACAATATTATCATCAGAATTAACAATGCAGGCACCCACCTGTATATGTTTAAAAATAAAATCATATTAAGACTTCAGCTGTCACATAACTCACCTGCAAGTGTTACACTCTGTTACTCAGACTAATAATGACTTTATAAACTTTATATTAAGTGTAAAAAAATAAATAAAAAGAATATATGAATACTGTTAACAACTGTGAAATGGCTTTACTTTTGCCTAACATAAAACTGAAAACAGTTCTATTCTGAATCAATTGTAATATTTAAACATATGATACGTCATATTTTGTAATCTATATAGCAATCATCTTTACTATATGTGTATTTATCACACCTTTGAAAATGAGTACCAACACAAAGTGCTTTTGAGCCAAACAAGATTAGAAAAACAACTTAAACGACCAATTTCTGAGCACAAGTCAATGTCCTTTAGACTGTGGCTTCATTAAACATGATATTCATTAAACAAAATAAGAAGATAATGTATAGTATTTCAAGTTTCAAATATCCAAGTTGACAATGATTTCCAGTCACTCAAACTTTTTAGTGCCTTTCACAGAGATTTTTAAATAAGCAGTATACAAAATAACATTTATAAAGGCCAAGCCTTAAACCCACAAAGCTATATAAAGGCTAGAAAAAGGAAGTCGGATATTCTAAAACAATTTTTCAAAATTAAAATACGGATAAAAAACACTAAATTAAGCAAAACCAAAAGTAAAATATACTGTATATTTGAAAGCTCTATTATGACAATATTTTCTGAACTAAAAATGTACAAATTACAGGCCAAATCAAAAAAGAAGTGTCATGACTAAAAGGTGTTGAGTAGCCAGCACAATCAGAAATGTACAGAAATCAACCAACATCTTAAATTAAATTAAAATTACATTAAATATACTATACATTATATACATTAAAGATGTTAAGCAGCAAAGACCTATTTAAACAGGTGGACAGTCAGAACATTAATAACTGGTGCAGTAGTGTCCAAAGACTAAATTCACAATATCTGAGTCTGGACATTTTCATCATTTGTAGATAGTGTAGCTTTGAATGAATACTGCGGTTTTCTCCCACATCTCTCATAGTGTTGGCTGACTGTTGTGAAAGAGTGTAGGTGTGAATGTGAGCATATCGTGTTATGGTGGCACACCCTGTTTTGAGTTGGTTACTGTCTTGTGTCAGCGCAGCAAGCATATGTTTCAGCATCTGGAGTAATCAGGTTTGGAAAATGAATGAGTGATTCAGTGTTACTTTCAGTCTTGTAAAAATGCTCCTCCTCACATGATTTATGCAAAACTTCGCTGAACTATTATTAACAGAAAACTCTGTTGAATAATAATGTGAATGTTCTGTATTTATTAAGCCCCCAGTTTAGGAACTATCCATCTTAATCTCAGTGTCTTAAAGTGTCATGCATTTTTCATATTTTGGGTTCGTTCCTCTGCTTTGAAGTTGTAGAACAGTGCAAAGTGATACACGTAGGCAACAAAAAACATCACTGAGCTACAGGGAGCCACCAGTGAAAAGGATTTAGGGGTTTATGTTGACACAATGTTGTTAATACAGTTACATAGCTATTAGATACATTATTTTGGTCTGTGTGCTGCTATGTATTTATGGTTTCTGTGAAATATCTCTTCTTTATGTAAGGTGTGGGGCAGTGGCAGTAAAGAGTAATCACACATCTTCCTGGCAATAGTTCATGAGTTGGAGTCTGGAGTTGCCACAATAATGAAAAGTAGAGTAAATAAAAGAGTCACGTGGATAGGCACAGGAGAGAAAGAAGGATAATCAGCGTACAAATGGATGATCACCAGCCAAAAGATACTGGCAGGGTGGGATTTGACCAATAAGTTATAATCGTCTTTCTAATTTTTCTTCACTGGTGAGACGCCAGCAGTGATTAATTTGGATAATATGCTGACAGTGGACTTTCATTGGAACATGGGCAAGAGTTTCCAGTTTTTGTGTATGTTGGAGATACACTGAGTGACTGCCTCATTCATTAACTTGAACTTCAGTTCAAGACCTGGATTGAAAAAAGCTTTTGCAATCAAGCTAGAAATTATTTGTATTGAAACAAACTTTTTCTTATAGGACTTTGCCACTGGTAGGGTATGGGGACATGTGTTAAATGTATGGTTTGTTAAAGAATGTAGATAAATTGTAAAAATGTTGTATTGTAATGGGTTTGAATTACTAAGATTGTGTGGGTATTGGGGGAGCTTTACTGTAATTGTTTAAATTGTGATCAGTTTCAAAATAACAATTAATTTGTTATTTTACATCTTAGTGTTTATGTCTTTAATATGTATTTATACATAGATTGCAGTTTAAATTGATAGGGAGGGGAACATTATACAGTGTTTGGTGTTGGCCTGCTTTCTGAACAATCATCCTGTTCAACTTATGTGGTGATGTTTAGTCAGTTAGCCCAGTTGTAGTCTTGCTGAAGCTGCATCTGGAGATAACCAGGAGTGAATTTTGCTTAAAACTGAGTGGGAGCAATTAGATGGCTCACTGAGTGTAATATTCCTAAACCAATCCAAAGCCTCATGGAGGTGACGCTTAAAGTTTGGGCAGTGATTTTAAACTGCAAAGATCAGAGGTGCTCTCATTATCTTGATCCGACAGACAGCAAACTTCTGTTTACGATGATATTGTATCAGACAGAAGCACTTCTCAAATTTATGGAGTTGCGGTGGTCTACGTGTGTGTCTGATTGTCTGTCTCCTCTGTCATTACAATGTACAAATTAATCATCAAACTTCAGTTACCTTGTTCTACTGAGCTCCTGAATGAATGACAGCAGTTTTAGCTTTTTATTTTCTCGTAACATAGATTCTTTTGTTGGGTGTCTTTTTCTCTTTTGCTTTCTCCCTGAAAATGCACTTTGTGAAGAAACTGGACGCATATATTTAAGGAAGAAGCCCTGTGGGTGTAGCCCTTGAGAAATTTTGCCAAGTAAATTTTGCTTACACCATTGGCAGATTTGTTTGGTTAATAAAAGCAAAACAAGTGTTTTACTTAGCAAAAAATAATCTGCAATGGAGTAAACAAAATTGACTTGATAAGATTTCTTAAAATAACCAAATAATCTTAAATACAAAATTCTTTAAGTCAATAAGTCCTACGATGAGGAAACCAAGATTTAATGTATTGGTGTTAAAACTTTTCATTTAGTTAGGCTTCAGTGTTTGCAGTGTAAACGACACTTCACTAGTAAGACTGCATCTGGTGTATTGTGTGCAGTTCTGGACACCATGCTATAAAAAAGACACAGCAGCACTTGAAGCTCTGCAGAGGAGAGCAACCAAGTGAACCTCATTTTGTATTCTGATATACTCTGAAAATTAAATCGGTTTAGTCTCAAGAACAGGATGCTATGTAAGAAACTAATCCAGATCTTCTAAATACTTACAGGCACTGATAGATCCAGCAAAATTCTTTCAGCGTAAGGGTAGATCACACCAGTGGAAATTAAGGTGAAGTGCATTTAGGACTGTAGCCAGGAAGCACTTCTTTTATACAAAAAGTTGTGGGAATCTGAAACTGCCAAGTCATGCAGTTAAAGCAGAAACCCTGGCAACCTTTAAGAAGTATCTGGACAAGGTATTGGGATAGCTAAGCTACTAGTTAAACAAACAAGCTTGATAGGCTGAATTGTCTCCTCTCATTTGTTAAATATCTTTAACTCTTGTACTTGTAATCAATCAAACGCAGACTGGAAACAAGTCAAGAACTCACAAAATCCCAGCATTGTTTATTTAATTAGTGATTATCACAATAATTAGACTTATAATTAGACTTAGAAGATTTAAGCCAACCTTATCCAAAAAGCTTTGTCCATAATTGTGAAGCACATGTTCATCTTCTTTGATCTCTGCTCTCAAAGTGGCTTAAGGTGCTGAATTTGTAAAATGTATTAAAGCAGCCATTTTTGGTTTCATTTTGGGAAACCGAGTTCATTAAGGAATACCATACTATTAAAATGGCTTGGCTATAATGCATCTGTGTGAAGAAACTAATAAAACAATTTTCTAATTAAAAGCAAATGTCACATAAAAAACTAACTTTGATTTTAGTGCTTTAAAATAAAAGTATAACATCGTATCAAATTTTCAGTGTAGGATTTGTTTTCCAGTACAATTTGAGACTATTTTCTTATGCAAATCACCTATTTTCCAGTATTTTAGAAAATGGTGTTAGTTGTGCATACTCTATCTGCCAATTCTGTCCATTGTTAATTACATCCTGTTTACAGCAAAGGAGCATTACAAGGGAATTAAATAATAGCAAAGAGTGCAGGCTAGCACAATAAAAAATAAAATTATTTCTTAGTTGAATTGACTTTGTAATCTAAAGTAACATTTTGGCTGTAAAGTCATCTCCATGACCCTGAACTGGGTATGTGCTTTAGAAAACGATTGACCAGATAGTTATAATCAATATTAACTACTTACAAATATATTCACACACATGGATTATGTGTGTATCCTTAGTAAAAGAAGAATTACAAGTAAAATCAATTTCCTTACACAAAACTGCAACTACATTGGTTACTCAACTTCCTTTAAAGCAAGCCATTGCTCCACAACACCCCACTATTAGAAAAAATGGCCAGACAATGAGGAGCTGGGCATATTAGGCCAACTGATATGGCTAAATGAAGTGATTTTTTTTTTTATTCTCACACCTTCTCCATTTGTAGTACAATACAGTTTTTCACCTCTCAAGAAGTACCTTGTGGTTTTTTGAATGTGTTTAGTGGATTTGGTGAATTCTAACACGGTTTTCATTATTTTTTGGATTTTTGACCTCTTTGCTCTGTTTTTGACCATTCTTGGGATTTGTGTTGTGGAATAAACAAAGAAAACAGATAAAGATTGGGGGATCCACCCTGTAGATTGTTGACAACAAACAAAATTAACTTTGCAACTGAGTGATCATAAAGGACTGAGTCAAATTAGTGACTGATCAGGAGGTTGGAGTACTCGGGGGTTTATAGGTGCAGTTCAGGAAAGGGTGGGAACTTGGGCAGAAATGAGGTCTGCAGGAGGGCGTGTCACAGCACCGGAAGTAGGTGGAGTCTTAGCTGGGCTTTCCTGCTAGTGGTCTGTGGAAGAGGGAGAAAAGGCATTAGTACCGTTCGTCAACAGTTTACTCTGTATCATAAGCCCTTAGACTGCCTCCCGTGTGTGTGTGTGACAGTGTATTAGGAATTGTTTGCGTTGGATTTCCTTTCTTGTTTCAAGCAACTTGTGCCTGACCGCTTCCTATGCTCTCCCAACAGATGCACTATGTTACTAAAAAACTTTTTCCCCCTCAGTTATTTCAAGGGCAAGTTAATATGAATGTGTTAGTTACACAGTGGTAGTGCAGAGGTCATGCCCCAGGTGCTCAATGCGTGGAGTCTATACATGGGTCAGCATGGGTTTGCTCCAGTTACCTCCCACAACCTAATACATTTAGGTTAGGTGGCTTGATGATGCTAAATTGGCCTGTGAGTGTGTATGTGTGTATTCACCCTGTGTATTCACCCTGTGTATTCACCCTGACTGGTACCCTGTCCTAGGGTTGTTCCTGCCAGTACCCATTTTTTGCAGTAATAGAATACCCAGCTATCCCTTGCACAGGATGTGTGGATCATGAAAATTGATGGATTAATGGATATTGTAATCTGTCCTTCCCAAGCAACTCTCTCTGAATGAGGATGAACTTGACTACTTGTTCACCAGCTGCTTATTTAGATTCTCCATGAGAAAATCTCCATTATATGTCATACTCTGCCCTGTGGCAAAATATTGGAAAAGCAAAAAAGTGGCATCTCTCTCTTTGACGAAGCAAATAAATGGCAGGAAAAGCTCCAATTGTCAAAACTAAGTCCCTAAATGTTACACTATGTGTACATTTTATAACTTGTTAAAATAAGTGTTAATTTTGTCACACTTATAATACGTAGACAAACAACCTTTAAAAAAGCAATGTTTTCTGTTATTCAAATATCATTAATAGAATTTGTGTAATTTTTTATAATTTTAAATGTTTTAATGTGTTAAGTGAGACTGCATATTGTAAATTTATATTTTGAAAATTTTACCAAATTTGACATAGGAAGTAATTTACATACAGTATGTAGCATATATATCAGTCAGTTAAGACAAAATTAATTGTTATTTTTATAGTTTGTCGGGTCCCCTTAAGCCAAAATATCAAACTCAAAATATCAAATTTACTATCGATGTGGTTTTTTTATGCCTTTTGCGTGACTTGCTAGCACAGTCTTACGTGTATTCTTCACATCAATGCTATTCCTGTATAGAAAGCCTTTGCAAATGTTGGGAGTCATAGCTTATATTTTTCATCTGCTAAGCAGAGGTTAACAAAACCAAATTTACCTGGCATTTTGACATTGGTGCCATGGTAGTTGATGGCTTAGTATAAAATTACTGCTAAAGGGTCAGGTAGTGCAACACTAAAGTGTAATGTTAGGAACAATGTCGCATTTGCCTTTTAATAGTTTGCTAACTTGCAAACAAAACTACATTGTAGCTGGGCTTGTCAAGGGTTTTCAAATTGTTCAAAATACTGTGGTTCAAAATACAGCTACCCAGAAAGGCATTCTAGCAATTATGACTTGTGCATTGCAACACCACAGTCCAAGTGTCTTCATTTTAAATGTTTTAGTGAAATCAAAAAGAAAGATTTGATGATACATACACAAAAAAGTAAAAGGTTGTTGTCTATAATGTTCTGTTAAGCATCTACAATAAGGTTCATAAAGTTTCCATCTGTTATCACGTATACTAGAACCTGCGTTTGATCTACATACATGACAGTCAAAAAATCAGTCTGAAATCATTCTATTGTCTAAATACAAAAACAGTGCAGAATATTAGGAACCTTCCATTAAAGTTCAGAGTGTCTATCTCGAATATCAAACCAAACCTGGACAGGCTGTGTACTTTAAAGCAGGCACATATTAGTCATTAGATCTATGCCTTAGAAATGTATTATTTAGTTTTAGTTATAATGCATTTGTTGTGATTATATGCTTGCAAATTTAAATTTGAAATAAAAATGTAAACAATTAATTTTGATGTCTTGTTCATTTATTCGACGCCCCCCCTTGTACAGCTTCAGTGCCCCCCCAGGGGGGCGCGCCCCACAGTTTGAGAACTGCTGGTTTAAATTATATGTTATTACTTTTCAAAACCATTCCATGATTTCCATGACCATGGCAACCCTGAAGAAGTCAATCAAAATTGAATCAATGTGGTTTCAACCCTACCTGGGTATGAGGATCTCTGCTTCTTTGAGCTGACAGGAGAGCAACTGCCATAAAATATTTTTCATTCCATAGAAAGTCTCTTTGTTCTTCACAAGCAGAATCGAGTTTAGCCCTGGAAAACATAAGCCACAAGTTTACCAGTGACAGAACATTCAGATCTGTCTCAGAATAAGAGCTTTGTACGAAAAGACGCCTGAAAATACTCTTATTTCATATTAAAAATAGAATTGGGGAAAATCTATACCTGTTGGCTAGCTCAATTCTGTTCTCATTAGACCATAGAACCTTCTTCTGACTTGAGAATCCACCATGTGAAAATAATAAAAAGCTATAGATATGAAAAGTAATTTTTAATAAAAATTCTCAGTTGAAATCAAACCATATTTAGCTCAAATCTAGATGGCTGCACAGTGGTTGGCATTGCCATTTAGGCATCCAGGTTAGAATCCCAAGCTGGGTCACTGAGTGGAGTTTGCACATTCTCATTTTGTTAGTGTTGCTTTTCTACAGACACTCCAGTTTCCTCCATTTCCCCAAAAAATGCCTGTTAGGTGAATTATCATTTCTGAATTAGCCCCATGTGACTCTCTGTGTGTCCTTTGCTTCTCATTAAATTTTCTTTGTTTCGCTGCCTGTAACAGCAGTCAGGATTAGATGGGTTTGGAAAATGGTTTGAGGAATTTATTTTGTTTTGTGACTAATTTGCTTTGTTTATAGCCCTTCCCTTTTTCATCAGTCTTCGCACCTTTAGGTGCTTCAATACTAAAACGTTTGGAAATTTGTTTTTCTTTCTGACAAATATAGAAAACCACGAGCTCATTCATGCCATATAAATAGCCCACAGATGCGAAGAAATGCCCTTTTTTATAACATCCAGAACTGATATTTTCTCCACCAGTCACCCTTTTGGACATTTTAGCTACAGGCTAACTTGTACTTTACACATATTTGAGCCCTAAACTTGATAAAAGTCACAGGCAACTGAATCCCAGAAAACACCACAAATGCATAGTACTACACAATGCAAGCAAACTATTATGACTAGGAGTCCCAAAACCACTTCTAAAAATACCCATGGGGGGGTATTTCCTGTCAAAATCCATCTAGATAGAAGGGCAAGTGCAGGGTCTTTAAAAAGTTTTGTTCTCTCAAGATGCTGTTACACTGTGAAGCTCCAAAGAACACAAAAGGCATAAAGGAGTAGCTGTCAACAAAGGCAATCAAAAGCGAAAAATGGAGCAGAAGGTCAGATATTGAGAAAATTATGGTAAGCATAAGCACAGCAAAAGACACAAGTAAACTCGCTGCTCCCTGGCACATCTGACATCAATCACCAGGAACTGTGGGAGACCCTCCAGATTTATAGGATGGAGAGCAGTTCCTGGCAAGGATTGGGGACCACCCACAAAACACATGGAATATATCATGGCCAGAGAAAACAAACAAGACAATAAACAAAAAAGTAACATTAACTTACTCAAGAATTCAAAATTGAACCAAAAAATGAAGAAAACAAAACTTTAAACCCAGCCAGGGGAGTAACCCTGGCTAAGATACAGTATAACACTGACAAAGTGCAGCTAGGAAGCTGCTGTGAATAATGTGGACTGTGGAACTGAGGGCACATGGGCTAGAGCTACTTTAGGCCTATTGTACACTCTTCTATTCCATGTTACGTATTTAGGGAGCTTCTCACTGCTGGACAGTAGAAGTGTGTCATTCAAGCATACCTAAAAGAGCTCAATTGTGACAAAAAATCGATCAGGAACTGATTATAGTACCTGAAAACATTTATCAAATCAAAACATTATATTTTTTTAAAGAACAGACAGCAATGGTCGCAATATGTACTTATTAAGTTTGCAAGACCAAATAACATTTGACATTATACATTTTCTGTGGGATGTGTACTCTATAAGAAAAATACTGAGAAAATGAAAAACACTGCAGAGCTATGGAGGTCTAAATAATGCAGATTATGTAATATAAGTAAGCTGCTGTTGTTGAGGATATATTACAAAGAAATGACTTGAGGGTGGCATGTCTGATTGAGATAATCTGGTTTATAACTTTGAATGTTTCTTGTTGATAGAAATTTATTAAGTCCATAATATGATGAGGCAATTCTGCTTTTAGGCTCTTCAACTGATACAAAATAATGATTCATAGCAAGGTTTAATTTAATTTTGAATTAGTAATTATTAATCTTTGCAATATAACTGAATACCAATCACAAGCTTCCTGTAATGTTTCCTGTTGTAGTGTCTACTGCAGTAATCTCTGTGTATTATACAGTCCATGGAAAAGGTAAGTTGTATATTCATTTGGGACTAAGCTGCGAAGAGTGAGAAATTGCTGCATTTTTATATTCAAAACTAGGGGGCTCTGCCCCCCTGCTCGCTTTGCTCACCAACCCCCGGACAGGCGCTTCATGCTAGCCACTTCAAGGCTCTACTATTCGCGTATGGGGAAGCGGATGTACAATTTAAACAGATTGTTATTTTCATGGGAATTGTTAAATATGCATAATAGACTTAACTATTTTACATTACAGCAAGTAATTAATCATAGTAAAAAATAGTAAAATGTAATAAATCAAAAAAAAATTATGTTTCATTTTGCATTAGAGGTATTTGTTGCTTTATGCGTTTTCATTCTGTTTGGCTTTAAAATTAACACGCAAATACTTTTTAAACTTACACTTTTACTGTGACACTTCAGTAAAAACAGTATTTGGAATTAGCTTTTTGTCCAAATACTCGCATTATCGCATTGAATTTTGATTCCGTGTTTAGAGTTACATCGTTACAATGCAACGTATAACTGCCCGTGAGTGAATATTGTTTCTTTCTCTCTAATAATTAAACTGACATTTTCAAATGTTTGTCCCTGTGATTTGTTAATTGCCATAGCAAAAGCTATTCTAACAGGAAACTGTAAACGTTTTAATATGAATGGCATATCAAGATCTCCTTTGGTGTCTAATGTTATCCACAAAAGATGAACTACATTACCTTTCTTGTCACCTGTTAAAATTTTACATGTTAGAATTGTTCAACCAATTTTGAGTACAACTAATCTTGCCCTATTGCATAGCCCATCACTCATACATAAATTAAGCAATAACATTATCAACAGTAATTCGGCTGGTGGAAGACCGGACAGTGTTAACAGTTGTAGATATTCTACGGGATATTGTAAGTTGATGTTTTCATCTTATGCAACATCACCACTAACTGTTTCAGCATAGTCTATTGATACGCATTTAACCAATTTGCCATGTAACTGATCGACAATTTTCATGTTAATTTGTTTTAGCTCATTATTTCTTGGTGCTACGATTGTCCGTGTACTCATTTCTTCAGTTGATAATCCTTCGGGATGGAATTCTTCACTAAGATTTGGACATAATACGTCTTCTTTTATTGGGAACTTAAAGTGAGGAAAACGTAAAAATGTATAAGAGCTGAGAGCGCAGGAACTGTGTCTGACAAAAGCATTCACACGAATGAGAGGTAAGAGGACCATGGGTATGAACTGTTAACCGTAAATGGTTGAGAGGAGGACGGGACTTGAAAAAATCTCTTGGCAATAGTCTTGTCTCAAGATTTTCTTTTATAATAGAGAGACATAAAGGAGTCCTAGAAAGTATGCATGAATCTCCTGCAGCAGGATATTTTGTGGCAAAAAAACACTGAAACTGCTGTAGCAATATTTCTATTGGGGCATTTGTCAACATGAACTAGAAGACTTCTGTCACTGCAGCATCATCTGCACTGCGAAGACAGGACCTCCCAGACAATTTGTGTCCCTCCAGTAATACCAAATACTGTAGGGGTGCTTAGGGAATGGCTGGGAGTGGATACACTGGGGCCCTTCCCACGGTCCACCTATGGCAACCACTATGTTCTAGTAGCAATGGACTATTTCACAAAATGTCTGGAGGTTTACCCACTGCTAGACCAGGAGGTGGAAATGATGGCAGAAGCTTTAATTGAGGGGATGATTAGTGGGTATGGAGTGCCGATGGAGTTACACTCAGACCAAGGACAACATTTTGAAAGCCAAGCCTCCTAGGCTGTGTGCACAAAACCTGGCACCAGGAAAACTCGCACCACACCATTTCACCCTTAAAGCGATGAACTAGCTGAGTGCTTTGTGCGTACTTCAATTACACAACTGGGGCTAGTTAAAGGGCAAGATCAGTGCAACTGGGGTCCACATTATAATTCAATTTTGATTGTGTTTTGCTCTGTAGTGCAGGAATCTTCTAACTGCATGCCCCCTCTTCTGAAGCTTGGTTCCGAACTGTGGACTCCAATAGCTCCGCTATTAGGGCTTCTTCCTGGACAGATATGGGAGCACCCAGTTTCAGAATACACTCAGCAACTAAAGAAACATAATTGATTCACCCATGAGTTTTGCCAGGACACAGTTACAGGAGACCTGAATCACCCAGAACAGACATGAATTTTGTATGCGGGGACACCAATTCTCAGCTAGCAATCTGGGTGAATAGCCCCAAAAAGAAGAAAGGCCGGTCTCTTAAACTGGAGAATTCCTGGGATAGCCCTTGCCAGGTGCTGGAAAGTGGGGGAGAAGTACTGAGTTCAGCTGTCCTCCCTTTGGGAGGATGGTCTTTTCACACCAGGATTAACTTGCTGCTCCATACAAGGGTAAGATTGACCTTGCAGCTGCACGAGATGAGAAGCAGATCCACACCAACTTGCTGTCACTCTGAGTTCAAGCACACCAGCCACCATAAATATTCCCCCTACAGTGGTCACATCAAATGGTTCAATAGATCTGGACCAGCAAGCTACAAATCCAGGATCTCCTGCAGCAAATGATACAGCAGTGGCTACTGTCCCAAAAGAGTCAAGGTGCCAGATATGCTTAACAGCCAGCTTTGAAAATTTTGTGTTACCCTTGGGAAAGATGACTTAAGATAGGGAGTAGTATAATCATGACAATATTTGTAGATATATTGACTAATAAGGAATTTTATATTTCTAGAACATGTTCATGTAAAAACCTCATCTCACAACATGTATTTGCCTTCAAATTTCAGTGATAGCTTTCTTTTACATAATCTTAGCAAATCCATGACTGACAGCGGTGCTGTTTAAAATCCCCAGAAACTCAGTCAGACCAGCCTGCTGTTCTCCCTAAAAACTGAAACAGGATTTAATTACTTTATTATTTGGGCTTTGGGGAAATGCCTCGTCTCAGTCGAATATAAAACATTTTGAGATCCCCTCAGCATTGAGTTTGATGGCTTATGTTTAACTCGGGTGACCATATTTTAGGTTTCAAAATACAGGTTATTTGACTTTACCATGATTGCTGCAATCAGTTGCAAAGCCACAGTAAACTATAAAGTATTATATATCTTCAGGAGCTTTTAAAGCTGTTGCAAGAGAATGCAATGCAATTAAAGTATTAATGATTGCTTCTCTCTGTGCGGCATCATATCCATTAATGGGACGCTTGTGAAGGCGGGTATGCTCCATTAATCGATAAATATTATAATGCTTAACCTTGCGATTTGACTAAACGCTTGCAGTTGCAACACCCTGCATTAGCTGGTCTCATAAAGGTCAGTCATTTTCCAACCCGTATAACACAGGGTCACTGGGTCTGCTGGAGCCAATCCCAGCCAGCACTCCGGAGCACCCAGAGGAAACCCATGCAGTCACGGGGAGAACAAACTCCACTCTGGGAGTTATTTCCTATAAGGGTATACAGTAGACCTAAAAATATTGTCACCTTCTTTTTTACGGTCAAATTCTAGCAACTACGCTTTTTACAGCGAACGTGCATTTTATCCATCCAGGGTTGGGGTGTGCTGGAGCCAATCCCTGCGAACACAGGGCGCAAGGCATTAACCAATCCTGGGCAGGGCGCTAACCCACACACGCCAGCGCTCATTTAGAATCGTCAGTCCACCGAACCTGCATGTCTCTGGCCTGCGGGAGGCAACCGGAAACACGGGGAGAACATGCAAACTCCACGCTGGGAGGACCCGGGAAACGAACCCGGCTCTCCTAACTGCGAGGTCATCAAACAATTGGCGTGTATAGGATTTACGAAGTTCTTAAAATTATCCGTAATTTAGTTTTGCTGGTTACTCGTACAAGCATATGATAGCATGTTTTACTTTATTCCACGCATTACCGTTAGATGTTTTGAACGTGAATACAGCATAAATTATTACTGTGTGTAAGGTCTGTTTAGTGAAAAGCAAGTGCGCGTGTTGTGAATTTAGAGTCAAAAGACAAGACAGAGCCGACTTATGCTGGAACTCTAGACATAAGTGACAAAGATGCACAAATTAAAGTGTAAATGTACAGGCAATGAAAATAAATACTTTAATCTCTTCTTTTTAGTCATCATTTCTCATTTCGTTGTGCGACTTAAATAAGTCAGTTAAAAATATATGCGTTTCCGATTTGGCGCAACGTTTGGGAAGATGGATCTGTCAGGTGCAAGTGACCGAGAAGCTCTTGTTCACTCTAAAACGCACCAACTGCTGTTAAGGGAGAGAGCTCAGCAAAAGTGACAGACTGTTTTGTGAGACCATGTGAAACAGAATGCTGTAACTGCAGGTGGTGGTGTTGCTAAGCATCACAAGAAGTACCTTAGGGGTTAATTAGCAGGTATAGTTTGCGGCCACAAGGAATAAACAATGTTTGATTTGTTTCATAATGTTTTAAAATAGATGAAATTTGTAACTCGTGAAAACTTCGTCTGAGTTATGATGAGGATAACTTATTCTCATTTTCCTCTGATTTTAAGACGTGTTTGCATGAAAAAGAAAATAAAGCTAATTTAAAACTGAGCTATCCTTTTTTTCTCATTTTGCCATTATGCAAGGGAAGCATAAATAATTCAGCCGTTTAAGTTTGATTAAAAACTAAGAAGTTTAAACTTTTCAGATTCATCATCAGGCAAAAGCAATAAAGATTAATTACTTGGGAGGCATCGCCCCATTGTAAAGCCAAAAATATGGTCACCCTATAGGATTTTTTTTTGTTGTTATTAATATTAATTATTAATAATCTTCTGTAAATATACACTTTCGTTTGGGCATCATTTGCACTTAAGACCTGGTGTTAACGCGGCTCTGCCCTCTCAAATGTGACATGCAGGCTTTTCTAACTCCTCCGCGTTTCCTAGGAATGAGCAGAACAAAATCCCTGGCAATTTTATCAATTTATTAATTTTTCAAATCGTCGAGATTAATAGTCTATGTCTTAAAAATTGAATTTCTGGCCTCCCTAAAAACGCTAATGGGTCAAATGAAAGAACCGCTCATCCATTACGTTTACTTCACCAGTTTGGTGAAACTTGGTTTTGGAAACGTAACTGGGAAGAACTGTCCATCGCTCCGCAAACTGGCACAGTGACAAAAGTCAGACGTTGATATCCTTCTCTCTAATTCAAGTAATAGCAATGAACAGACGCTACATATTGTTTAAAAAAAGAATTGGTTTTTCAGAAAAAGTTCTTTTTTTACCTTGAAGAAGTGCTGCGCTCGTTTTTCACTATCCTACAAAGAGAAGCCGACGTCCTCTGAATTTTTTTAAATTATATTAATTTAACAATACAGGTTTAAGTAAGTATTTTATACATTGTAGTGATATTACAAATAATAACACAAAAAATGCCATATTCAAGTAGTTGCGTAATGGCAGAAGATTATTAAACTACTTAACATAGAGACAAATTTTATTATTCTAATATAATAAAATTTGCATAACACTTATAGCCCACACCGCACAAGATTTTAATCAAAAATCATAAATACCTTTTACTCCCAGAGGAGGAGCCGGAACGGTCGTTTCTGCTCATTTTATCTTCGTTCTTTTCCACAGCTGGAAGATGTCCACAGGTGCAGGTCTTGGGCCACTATCTTTATAGCGAACAGTAGGATATGACGTACACTCACACACCTCACTAGTTTCTTCCCTAAGTAATTTCGTCAGTTTCTTGAAGGTTTGTGAGAAGACAGATGAGAAGGGAGAACATCACACCTGTGAAGCGAAACCACGCCTGAAAGAAAAAAAAAACTTTTAAAGAGGCGTGCTTGGTCTAAAAATAATGAAAGCCGCAATTTAAAACAACACCGCATTGGGAAGTAAATAAAACAATAAGTCCGAGTGACGTTATAAATGAATTACACTTTGCCATACAGTACAGGCCAAAAGTTTGGACACACCTCCTCATTCAATGTGTTTTCTTTATTTTCATGACTGAAGGCATCAAAACTATGAATGAACACATGTGGAGTTATGTGTTCAATCAAAAAATTAATGATATTAGAAATAACATAGTATATCTCCCCAACACTAAGGATCCTCCTAAACCCCAGCACTCTATTATAAACAAATTAAACTCTTTCACTAGGATAGATTTACCTGATTTACAAAAAATAATCTCTCAATTAAAATCCTCCACCTGCGTCCTTGACCCAATACCAACAGTGTTTTTCAAAGAAGTATCAGGCGTACTAATTGATAATGTTCTTGACATAGTAAATTCGTCATTAGATTCGGGGGTCTTTCCAGACTGTCTTAAGACTGCTGTAGTTAAACCCCTTCTTAAGAAACATAATCTTGACCCCTCGGCTCTTGAAAATTTTAGACCCATCTCTAACCTGCCTTTCTTAAGTAAAGTTCTGGAGAAGACAGTCATTATGCAGTTAAATGACCACCTAAATAAACATGCTATTCTTGATAAATTTCAGTCGGGTTTTAGAACAAATCACAACACAGAAACTGCACTCGTTAAAGTAGTAAATGATTTGCGAGTGAATGCAGACAGAGGCCATTTATCTGTTCTCATCCTCTTAGATCTGAGTGCTGCATTTGACACCATTGATCACAATATTCTTAGAAATCGCCTTAGTCAATGGGTGGGCCTCTCTGGCACGGTCTTAAATTGGTTTGAATCCTACCTGACAGGGAGAAAATTCTTTGTTAGTTGTGGTAATTACAACTCAAAGACACATGATATCCGATATGGTGTTCCACAAGGCTCTTTCCTGGGTCCGCTGTTATTCTCAATCTACATGCTTCCGTTAGGTCAGATTATCTCAGGGCACAACGTGAGCTACCACAGCTATGCTGATGACACACAGCTGTATTTATCAATAGCACCTGATGACCCCGATTCTATTGATTCACTAACAAAATGTCTGACTTGTATCTCAGAATGGATGAATAGTAACTTTCTCAAGTTAAATAAAGAGAAAACTGAAATCTTAGTGATTAGCAATAATGGATACAATGAGGCTATTAGAAATAAACTGGATACATTAGGATTAAAAGTCAAGACGGAGGTAAAAAGCTTAGGGGTAATTGTTGACTGTAATCTGAATTTTAAATCGCATATTAATCAGATCACTAGGACAGCATTTTTTCACTTAAGAAACATAAGTAAAGTTAGACCTCTTATATCACTGAAAGATGCTGAGAAATTAGTTCACGC
>JANRMT010043495.1:0-12590 GCA_026402145.1 Polypterus bichir lapradei
TATATATATATATATATATATATATATATATAGTGTGTTGACAAAAATGTTGTAGTTTGTAATACTCATCTTGAACTTTGCCATGCTGAGTTTAAATACTTTTTATTAATTTTCAATTTATTAGATCGACAGGCTCTGGTAGAAAAGGGCGACAGTGCTGCTCAGGATCTAGTTAATTCTTTGCAAGTTTTAGAAATAACGGCTGGGTCAATGGCTTCAGAGCTTCATCCTCAGGTGAGAATTTATGTATTTTGTAATAACTCTTTACTGCCAGTTTTTATGTGCTAAAAGTGATTTTGTTTCAAAGCCTTAGCTACTAGGGTAAATGAGTACAGCAAGGTATTGGAAGCATTGTTTTCAAATACTTTTCCAGTGTAGTAACTGTCGTCCTCTTTTTTTTTTTTTTTTTAATTTTACCATATGGTTTATAATTTTTGTTTAGTAGTTTTGTGGGTTTTTTTTTTTTTTTTTTTTAAATAGGCTTGGTATAACTCTAAAGAAATTGTATATACAAAAGAAAATGTATTCATTCATTTAACATAACATCCTCACATCGGCCTTATCCATTTTTTTTTCTTTACATACATCACTTAACAGTGCACAATGTACTTCATTAACATAAATCAAATCCAGTACAAAAAAAAATTCAGATAAGCAGCAGGCAAATTTTTGATAATGAATTAACTCCTACTAATTGCTTGACTTTCAAAGAATGAAATTAATATAAATTAAATTTTCCAGTAATTACAAGACAGGGAGATTCCTAAGAATTGGAAGGTAGAGAACATAAAGGCTAGTTAGCTTAAGCAAGATTTGTTTTAAATATGAAGGCCATGGATGGAATTCAGAATTGAGCAAAGTTTGGCAAATGTTTAAAAAATATTTTTTAAAAATGTAAAAGTTTGCATTTAGCATCAAAAAATCACTCATTGCTTCATACCTCTGTCTTTGAATTTAATCACATATACTGAATAGGTGACTGTCATAGTTGATTTGTTGGTGTCAGCTCCCAAAACTGTGTACAGGTGCAAAAGAAGTATTTGAATTTTCAGGCAATTTATATGTGGTACATTTTGCTATATAAATAGTATTTTTTTCTGTTTGCTGTAAACTTTTTGTTAAGGAAAAGAAACTTAAAGCTGAATCTCTAAGGTATACACTGAATGACCTCTTTATTAGGTACACCTTCCATTAACGTTTAGTTATCTACTTATAAACAAAGATGCATATGTTGGTGACTAGACAAGTTTTAAATGTAGCATGGAGAATGTGTTTTTAAAATAACATCCTTGACTTTTGCAAAACCTATAGTATTTTAAAATCTGCTGAAGCTCCAACATTATATTGTAAGTCTTCAAATTCTGTTCAACCCTGGAATTGCCATCACCTGGCTTCAGTAAATACCCTCAGCCTTCTAACCTCTCAGGATACCATGTTCACTCTAGACATCTGTGGCTGCCTTTGCATCTTTCAAGTTGAAAATAATTACAGGGGGTCCTCAGGTTACGACACAGTTCCGTTCCTACAACAGTGATGTAACCCGAATTTTGGTGCAAGTCGAAACACACCCTAGCCTAAGTCACTTACCTATCCTAACACATTTGCAAAATTATAATCTAGAACATAAAAACACAACTAAGCCACAGAAAAAGGAAAAGGACATAAATATACTGTACTGTAGTAACAGAAAAAATGACAAAAAATGAGTGTAAAAATAAATTCCTTACCTTTATTCCTTCTGATCTCTTTACAATGTCTAATTTCACTTCCATCGTGATTGCTTTCCTCTTCTTCGAAACACTACCATCTGAAGACTCTGACTTTCGTTTAGGAGCCATGATAAGGGCCAAAAAGTTGCCAAACAAATCAACACAAATAGAACACTTCCTCCGCGTGCAACCAAACGAGTTTGCCAACTCCCTTGCTGTGTTACTGCGTATCCTTCCACTGCGCATAACCAAACTAGTTTTCCCACGTAGTCTGTAAGTACGACGCTAATGGCATAAGCCGAAACACTCGTCTCAATTTTTAAGTTTTTATGGGAATGAGCGTTTTAAGTTCGACTCCCTCACTCATACACCCGCGTACTTTTACTTTCACTTTCACAGCATGCAACAAAACTACTGTAGTTCGCAAACTCCCTCACTCATATGCCGCATACTTTCGCCACCCGCAACCAAACTAGTTCACCCCCGTAAGTCTGTAAGTACGATGCTAACAGCGTAATCCGAAACACTTGCGTCTCAATTTTTTATTTTAAGTTTTTATGGGAATGAGCGTTGTAAACTCGAAACGTCGTATGTCGCAACGTTGTAACCCGAGGACCTCCTGTATTTATTTTTAAAAAGGAATGTAGGCTATAAAAACACTATGCTTCCAACTTCAAATTTTCAATGCCAGAAACATAATTAGGATGTGAAGTTAAGAGGAACTGTTGAAGTCAAGGCTAGACCTGGAAGTTACAGAAAATCCTTAGACTGGTCATATATGCAATATACGGCCCACTACCAAAGACCATAGAAGGGTTTAACTGTAACAAATTGGTGGATTTTCAGTATTATGGTGGTAGCCTTACAACTTGGCTTACACAAAAATTATCTGCTTTTAGGACTTTCCCATAACCGCATCACAATATGAGTGAGTTTATTTTCTGTTTTAGCTTTGCATGCTTCCTTTCCTTCACTCAGCTTTTTCTTTAGCACTCACTTTATGTAGTACTAGGGTGTTGTACCGTGTTAGCCATTATGAATGTAGAGAAAAGCCAAGCAAAATTACATTTTTTATTGGCTAACTAAAAGGATTACAATATGCAAGCTTTACATCTTGCCTGAAGAAGGGGCCTGAGTTGCCTTCGAAAGCTTGCATATTGTAATCCTTTTAGTTAGCCAATAAAAGGTGTCATTTGGCTACTTTATCACTGGATTTGAATGCTTTCTTTTTCTCATTCAGGAGACCGTTTAGCTCCTTAGTAATCCAGGGTTTGTTGTTTTGAAAAGCAACATGCTGTCTTGGTGGGTACCTCTGTGTCAAAACAGAGTTTAATATAGTCAGTGATTTAGTGACAGAGTCTCTCAAAATTTTCCCCATTTGAGTCGCACATAATTTCCCAGTCTGTCATTTGGAAGCAGTCTTTCATAGCCATTTCAGCCTCCACTTCCTCATTTTTCTGGTGGTCGCAGGTCACCATCTAATAAAACTGACACCCTTTATATCTTCTTTAACTCTATGATGGCCTTTACGATTTTATTTTATTTATTTATTTATTTATTTATTTATTTATTTTCCCCTGTCTCTACACTGTGGTGTGCTGGACTGGTAACATCATTTCAAGAGAGGCCCACTGAATCATTAATTATAGGACATACTCTTGACCCCCTGGAGGTAGCAGTGAAGGAGAGAATTAAAACAGAAATGAGTGCCATTATTATCAATGCTGCACATCCTCTGTCTGACACTAAGTACTTTCAGCCAACTAATTATTCAGCTAAATTGTGTCAAAAAACGATACTGGGGCCCCTTTCTACCAACATCATATTTCATTGTGATTGTGACAACCAAGTCAGAACTTTTCTTTCTTTTGAATTTTATTGCTTTGTCTTTCGAGTGTGTGTTCAGACCAAAAGTGTGTGTGTATTTATTTATTTATTTACTTAATTTATTTATGCATTTATTTATTTAAGGCGCTTCTGTGAAAAGCCAAATTTCCCCCAGGGGACAAAGAAAGTTCTGTCTGCCTATCTATGCAAAACTATGTACAACAACAACATTTATTTATATAGCACATTTTCATACAAATTATGCAGCTCAAAGTGCTTTACATGATGAAGAAAGAGAAAAACGACAAAATAAATAAAAATTAGAAGGGAACACTAACATAAGAAAAAAAAAAAGTAAGGTCTGATGGCCAGGGAGGACAGAAAAAACAAACTCCAGACAGCTGGAGAAAAAAAATAAAATCTGCAGGGGTTCCAGGCCACGAGACCGCCCAGCCCCCTCTAGACATTCTACCTGACATAAACGACCTCAGTCAGTCCTCATGGTATTCAGGGTTCTCATGGAAGAACTTGATGATGACGGTCATATGGACTTCTGGCCTGTTATCCGTCAATGTAGAGACATCGCAGTGCTTTGATCAGGTGGTGGTGGCACAGATAGCCACCACAGAAAACCGGAAAAAGAACAGAAGAGAAAGTAGGGTCTAGTACAGATTTTGGAGCCACCATGAATAATCATGATAATTAATTAATTGAATACACAGAGCATCAGAATTAAACTAAGATGAAGCTATGAGAAAGCCATGTTAAAGTAATGTGTTTTCAGCAGTGTTTTAAAGAGCTCCACTGTATTAGCCTGGCAAATTCCTATTGGCAAGCTATTCCAGATTTTAGGTGCATAACAGCAGAAGGCCGCCTCACCACTTCTTTTAAGCTTAGTTCTTGGAATTCTAAGCAGACACTAATTTATAGATCTAACGTTACGATTTGGAGTGTAAAGTGTAAGACTTTCTGAAATATAAGATGGAGTGCGATATTTAAGGCTTTGTAAACTATAAGCAGGATTTTAAAGTCAATTTTAAAACTGGAGAGGTGTGCTCGGATTTAATTTTCCTAGTTAAGATTCTAGCAGCTGCATTCTGCACTAGTTGCAATCGATTGATGTCTTTTTTTGGGTAGTCCTGAGAAGAGAGCGTACGGTAATCTAGTCGACTGAAAACAAAAGCATGGATTAATTTCTCAGCATCTTGCAGTGTTGTAAAGAATCTAAGTTTTGCTATATTTCTTAAGTGGAAAAATGCTGTCCTAGCAATCTGATTAATATGTAATTTTTAAAATTCAGGTCCAAGTCAATAGTTACCGCAAAATTCCTTACCTCCGTTTTGACTTTTAATCCTAATGCATCAAGTTTATTTCTAATAACTTCATTATATCCATTACTGCCAATCACTAAAGTTTCTGTTTTCTCTTTATTTAGTTTGAGAAAATTACTACTCATCCATTCAGACACACAAGTAAGAAATTGTGCCAGTGAATCAAGAGAGTCGGGTTCATCAGGCGCTATTGATAAGTACAGTTGTGTATCATCAGCATAGCTATGGTAGCTCATGTTATGCCCCGAGATAATCTGACTTAACGGAAGCATGTAAATCGAAAAGAGCAGCGGACCCAGGATAGAGCCTTGTGGAACACCATATAGAATATCATGTGTCTTTGAAGTATAATTACCACAACTTACAAAGAATTTTCTACCTGCCAGGTAGGATTCAAACCAATTTAAGACACTGCCAGAGAGGCTCACCCATTGACTAAGGCGATTTCTAAGAATATCGTGATCAATGGTATCGAATGCGGCACTCAGATCTAAGAGGATGAGAACAGATAAACAGCCTCAATCAATTTTCCTATCACTAATAAGATCGCTGATGGAAAATGTCTTGTTGGTTAATGCTCTTTTTAATACATTAATAGAGCCATATTTAATGTTTCAGAAGAGCAGAACTGAATTGTATGTGTGTTATGGGTATTTGAGGTAGAAATTAAATTATTATTATTAGCGCCGCTCTGTGCATATTTTTATTTAATCTATAATCAGTTTTTATAGTTTTAATGCATTGCTCATCTAAAGGTGTAATAATAATTAAAATATTCATATTTATGCCGCACTGCCTAGATTTTTTACGCAGTGCACTTTTGAGGAAGATTTTCTTACCGAAATATCACAAGCATAACGGAAGGGGTTAGAAGTAAAAATAGAGAGTCTAGAGAGACGAATTACCTTAGCGATGTTTTCGGAGAGGACCCGGGCGCCGAATCTATTTGGATGCAGACCATTCTGCTTGAAGAAACGCGGCGTCTCCCAGAAGAGGTCCCAGTTGTCTGAGTCCCATGTTTTTACTCTCGTGGAAGCCTTTCAGCCAGATGTTTAACGCCAGCAGACTACTGTAATACTCGTTTGATTTTCTAACGAGAGGTAAGGGACCCGAGATGAAAATTCTTGCAACCGGGGTCCTCTCCTTTGTGACTTTAATTAGTGCTGCGAAGTCTGCCTTGAGAATCTCTGACTGTCTGTGTCTCACGTCGTTAACCCCTGCGTGTATCACAATGAATCCCACTGCCCTGTTCTTGTGCCTCTCGAAGACTGTCTGTGCACGTCTCATAACATCTCGGACATGAGCACCAGGTAAACAAGAGACAAAAGATTTCTGATTAAGGCATGCGATGTTTAGGTTTCTTACCAATGAATCACCAATCACAAATACATTATCCGGGGTTAAAGGCAACTGGGGGCGCGGAGGGTCAAACCGGTTCTGGGTGGAGATGCTTGCCTGTGCCGATGGAGATGTTCTAGCCTTAAACCCCCACCTGCATAGCTGAAACGGGCTGGATTCTTCATAGTCACTGATGACAAGGCGCGGGGGTGAAGCTCACTTGGCCTTGAAAGTGAGCGGCACAGCGTGGAGTCAATGTTACCGAACTGCAATTTGCTCTGACGATTTCTAATGTCAGGGAGGATTTTTCCAGCAGATCCCTCATGTAACTCCGTCTGGACAGGAGTTGCTGGATCTGGATGTCGAGAGCCTGGAGTTCTTTGACGTAGTTCATCTCCCCGTTGGTCATTGTTTGCTTCCGCTTCGTGCCCTAGGAAAGAATGAAAGAGAGATTGTGAGAGCGCAAAGGTGTTGGGTCTTAAGTATAGATAAGCCAAATGTGTTTTTCAACAAAGTATTGTGGAACTATTAAACAGATTGTAAATGATTGATTATATAGCCACAAAAAATGCACTCTGAGAAAAATAACACTTTGAGCATTCAGCATGTAGTGAATATGTTCTGTTTGGATTGTATGACAGCCAGTGGCGCTGGAAATAAATGGAAGAAATTGTGAATATAGCTAAATACGAACTTCTGCAAGCTAATGTTTCTGAGTCGGTGAAAGAATTGGAGATTAAAAGAGGATGGATGTTTTGGCAAGGTAACATTCTAAAACAGAACTCAAAGTCAAGTCAAGCTGGGGAGCATGCACTGGTACAGTGTGTTGCTGCACCCACCACACGGCGAAACAACTCGGGATCCCAATTTGCAACCCCCCAGGCAGATACGCGGCCCAGTCCTACCCTCCGGAAATGACCCTCTATCTGCCGCAGCCAGGTGTTATGTGGGCGACCCCTTGGCCTGGTCCAGCCACTCAGATCCCCAACAATGAGGATCTTGCGAGTCGGATCACCCTCGGGGAAACACGCCACCCGGCCGTAGTGCTGTAACTGACGCTCCCTCACAACGCAGGTAGTGTGCCTCATTCGGGACTCCATGAGCAACTGCTCATTCGACACAAATTCAAACCAACGGTACCCAAGGATTTTCCGGAGAGGCACAGTACCAGAGGAGTGTCCAGTCTCCGTCTCCGGTCACTAGATAGCATCCATGTCCCGCAACCATATAGCAAGACAGGACACACCAGGACTCTAAAGACTTGGACCTTCGTCCTTTTGCATAGATATTGGGAGCTCCACACACCCCTTTCCAGCGACCTCATGACCCCCCATGCTCTCCCAATCCGTCTACTGACTTCACAGGAAGAGTCACCAG
The DNA here is from genome assembly GCA_026402145.1 of Polypterus bichir lapradei. Lineage (NCBI taxonomy): Eukaryota > Metazoa > Chordata > Cladistia > Polypteriformes > Polypteridae > Polypterus > Polypterus bichir. The sequence continues at coordinate 7,583 of JANRMT010043495.1, forward strand.
AAACATTAATGTCACTGCCAAGGTAAGTGAACCTCTCAACAAGGTGAACACTCTCTCCGCAAACAGACACACTGCTGATGGCTGTGCCCAAGGGGTCGTTAAAAGCCTGGATCTTGGTTTTTATCCAGGACACTCGCAAGCCCAGACACTCAGACTCCTCACTCAGTCGCTTGAGCGCCCTGATCAGAGCCTCCATTGACTCCGCGAAGATCCCAGCATCGTCGGCAAAGTCAAGATCCGTGAATCTTTCTTCACCAACAGATGCCCCACAGCCACTGGACCCCATGACCTTTCCCAACACCCAGTCCATACAAGCATTGAACAGAGTAGGAGCAAGAACACACCCCTGACGAACCCCAGAATCAACTGGGAAAAACACAGAGGTTCTACCTCCACTCTGTACTCACAGTACCAGTGTACAGGCCAGCCATGATACCCAGCAACCTCGAGGGAATCCCACGAACCCGCAGGATGTCCCACAGGACAGCTCGATCAACTGAGTTGAATGCTTTGTGAAAATCGACTCAAAATCAGCCACAAAATACTTACAGGAACATAAGGTTAAGGTTTGAATTTGTTGAAAACATGCATTTTATATCAAGATGGTGGAATGATTCTGACAAAGACAAATACTGTAAGTATGATTGTGGGATTGGGGGAATCCCTAAATCAAAAAGAGGGACTCTTAACTGGCTACATTTTGAAGCTGATCTCTGTTAAAAAAAAGTTGGTACTATGCATAAATTGACAAGGATTAACTTAGATTCTTTGATGCGTGTGTTAGGTGTCTCATCAGAAGTGCTACCCTAAAGAGGACATTTGGCCTATAAAAGCATCCAGCCTGTCATTTTTTTCCAACATATTTTAACTAATATAACGTTAGGTTATAAGTGTGTATTGGGGCTCCATTTTGGAAGTGGACAAGAACAGTAATTTTAAGTGACATTTTTCTTTTAGCCAAATTGCATCTGTTGTTATTATTAAAACTTAAATGTTTTCAGGCAAGCCATTTAGTTCACTCTGAACTAACAGATTCTTATGCTACTCAACTTTGATTAAGCACTCTTCTTGGGAATATTTGTTTAATGATTGTTTTAATTATTTTCATTGTCCTTATCTGCATTAACAATTTGTGGATTTATGATTAAGATAAGTTCCCTCTCTCTCTCTCTCTCTCTCTTTTAAATTTTAAACAGCTGCTTGAACGCCTGCCTCATCTTTGCATGTGTTTACAACACCCATATACTGGTGTAAGACACATGGCAGCACGATGTGTGGGTGTTCTTAGCAAAATTGCTACCACAGAAACAATGAACATCTTTCTGGAGAAGATTCTTCCATGGCTTGGGGCAATTAATGACAACACCAAGCAAGAAGGGGCAATTGAAGCAATGGCGTGTATCCTTTTTATTTTGTTTTTAAATAGTTTTTAAAACTCTGCTGGTAGTGGTATGTACTGATTGTTTCTGTATAATGAACTCTAGATTGTACCAAATTCTTGCCTCTTGCCAACTAAATAGTAGATAGGATGTATTTTTTCAGGACTTTTTGGTCATAGTGGTAAAAAAATGTTTACAGAAAGAAGAGCTAGGAGCAGGAGAATTTTGTCTACATATTGCTATGTTTTTCCAAAATGTAAACAATACAGATATACACAGACAGATATGGATGTATTTTTGTTTTAATTTCTCCTTTTTCTTTCTCCATTCTGGTTATTTGCCTTAATATTTTAAATACTACAGGTGTTATCGAGCAGCTGGATGTAGATATTGTACCATATATTGTGCTTTTGGTGGTTCCTGTGCTTGGTAGAATGAGTGACCAAACAGACAGTGTGCGTTTCATGGCTACACAGTGTTTTGCTACATTGATAAGATTAATGCCACTAGAGGTAAGTTGGGAGAGAAAAGGATGGTAATGATTGGATCTCTATCTAATTCTAGGAGATTATTTAATGTTTAGAGGTTTTCAAATTAAAAAAAAAAAATCTATCATGGGTTTATATACTGTATGTACTAGTGCTGGGAATCAGCACTGATGTCCCAATTTTTATCTTGACTGAATTAGTGTACACTGATATATTTGCAGTGGTGACATTTTTTTTGAAATTACTGCATAGAGAACATTAATATAATGTGACAAATTTCAGTAACACTTTATTTAAAGGGTGTCTACATAGTGACTTCATAACATATGCATCTCTTATATATATTTCTCTTCTAGAGGAGGAGTAGGAATCGAGAAATGCCTTGTGGGCTTCGTGGGGGGGGCACGGGTTTGAAGAGGAAGCAGGACAAACCAGAAGAGAAATATATATGAGATTATTGAGCGCAAACTGATCGCTATCCAAAATTCTGAAACAATCTTCATTCCTAGAATCTCTCTCGTTCCTTCCAACACAAATCTCCCTTTTAAATTTAAACAGACACAATTCCCACTCAGACTTGCCTTCTCCATGACTATCAACAAGTCCCAAGGACAAACGTTTGCAAAGATTTGCGTTAATCTGCAACAACCAGTCTTCAGCTACGGTCAGTTGTACGTGGCTTTTTCTAGGGTTAGATCTTTCGACTCATTATCTGTCATCTCCAGCAAAACACCTATTCACAACTGTGTCTTTCAAGAAGTATTTCTTTCTTCTTGATTTCTGAATTCCTTTCTCACCTTTTTCCGTTCCTATTCCTACACCACTGTATGCTACGGCGGGCGTCGGCTAGTAATATATTACTAGGCTGACCCGCCTTTCTTAAAGCAATTCAATTTGTAGATCAATTTGATATTTTATACAAACTCATTAATTTGGTTATATTGCATTTGAGCGGTATTACTTTAATACTCGTAGTTTGTTATTTTTGTGATGAAATTTAAACTTTTTTTCTATATTGAGGTCGCCCTTTTGAACCCCCCTGATATTTACTACGCGGTGAAGCATTTGTACTCCATCAAATTTAATTATTTCCAGGCACATAATTTTGTCTATTTTTCCAGCGCATCGTGCACAAAAGCAAGGGAACGATGGGAGCACCAGAACTCTGCTCACATCATGTCGCTTCGTACCGTAAGCTGCAAGTAGTAAGTCTGTGATAAGCGGAATACCACTACGCTTTCCACTCACGGGACAGAAGGACAATCCCGACCACTTTTATATAGTAAGAAAGAAGAAGAAGATATCGCACAGTCTGGAGTAGAAAATCATCTTTTACCTGGAAAAACGAAACTACAAATCCCATCGTGCATTGCAAAATGGACGGGGCGTGTGTGAAACTCCGTGCCTGTGTAGCACTCACAGGACGGAAGGACAATCCCGACCGCTTTTATATAGAAGGATTGGGGAAGGGGTCCTTGTTTTTAATGCAGTGCATTGAAATCTACTTTATAAAACATCTATGTTATCTTGCGAATAATTTTGTTATAAAATAATCAAATATTGCTTCTTAAATAATAAATGTTCTTCAATAACCTATTCCTTTCAACTAAACTGTTAGCCAAATTTATTCCCCTATTGGGCACTTAAAATAATCTTGAATTAGTCTAAATTAAAGATACAGCGGGAAAGACTTCTCTTTCCATAATTCTTCAATTGCTCACTTGTAGCAGTCAAATTAATCAGTCTCGAAAACATGTCCTCTGACAAAAAACAAACATTTTTGACAGCGACGGCATTGAATGAATGGAACATAAAAGAAATAGAATTGGCCAACGTGACTGATAATGCCAGTATTATGGAGGTACTGCAAGTCGGCTGCTTTGAGCATGCTGCTCTGAAAATTCCAACAATTGCACACTTGCTTTGCCAGGTGAAGTGTGTTGCAAATGTTTTCTATCATAACAGTAGAGCTCTCTAGCCAAATGCTTAAAGAGAAGCAACGTTTGTTCAACTTGCCAATACACAAACTTGTGATTGATGTAACAGCACATTGGATATGCTAGAAAGGATTTTGGAACAAGTCATCTCAGCAGCTCTGCATATAGACAGTGAAGTTGCTGCCGGTGTGACTGGCAAGCAGCATGCTTGTCTGTAATACATCCACTACAGGGGTCCAGTCATTTTTAATGTGTGATTGTCACAGGTATCTACGGTCCTGGATGTTCATCTGTCCACACATCTGATTTAAGTGTCAAAGATGCTGATTTCATTTAATTTTTCCTTAGATCTTTCAACATTGAAAAGAAAAAAATCACACAATGCTCTAGCCTACTGATCATTAATAGGACCGAACTGTTAACTTGATACTGAAAAATATATAATGTACACATTTTCTGTTTGCTTTTTATCTGAACACACTCAAGATGATTTAGAGCCTTTCTGGAATACATTCCTTAAGTTAAATAGCTTAGCTAAGATCACGTTCCGTTTCAGGAACTGTTTTCTTTTATCCTTCCAGGACGTTTATCTGGCATTGATTAGGCTGCCATCCACTGTGTTAATTACCTTTTACAGTTACTTTGCATCAGCAGTCATTTTTGAAGATCTTGATGCTGTTACAGCTAAGGATGTTAAACTTTTTAGTAGGCTTTTAGGTGATCAGTAATTGCTTTTTTTTCTTTCATCACTGCTATGCCTTGATGTACCATTGACAATAGGTTTGCAGTGCTTATGCTGTAATGAAGCCTATCATCGTGAATGACACAGACAAGTTGGCTATTGTATTGACAGTTGCCTTTTTAAAATTACTTTAGCATGTGCTTGCAGCCTTGTTGCTTAATTTACATGCTTATGTTTTATTTTTAATAACCTGATTATTACATAATTTTCAGAGCAGTGTGAAGGAAACGGGGTTTGTTTGAAACCAGATGGCAGTGTGACTAGTAATTAAAAGCTTTTGCATCCTTGCAACTGAATTTATTGTAATGCTATTACTGTAGATTGTCTAAAAACGTATATATTCATATTTTAATTTTCACAGTATCTTAGCCAGAAGAAGAAGAAGAAGACAGGTGCAACAGTGTTTAATTCACAAATAAATTAAATAGAAGGGATTTATTTTTTCATACCTGAGCCTCCTGT
>JANRMT010043495.1:14589-26565 GCA_026402145.1 Polypterus bichir lapradei
AAGAAGGAGAGTGATGGAGTGCTGTAAATGGTCATGAAAATAAAGAAAACACATTGAATGAGGAGGTGTGTCCAAACTTTTGGCCTGTACTGTGTGTGTGTGTGTATATATATTATATATACATACATACATACATACATACACACACAGGTATATATATATATATAAATAAAATACAAAGCTCAAGTTCTGGAAAACAACAGTATTTGAGCAGAATTATGATTTCCACAGAATGCTGAAAAGAAGCAAGAGATGGTGTCAAATTTGTAGATGACAAATTCACATTTAAATATTCGGAGGTGGTGCAAATTATATTCTTCTGCTTGAAAAACTTATATATTTCTATTTCATTATAATTTCTATTAATAAAAAAGCAGTATTCATACCAAACTTCTGAGGGTCAACAGAACTCTTTAGAGGTCCAACCATGGAATCCCATAAATAAGGGAGGTCAGGGGTCAATCTCAATCCAAAGTGCTTGGTTACAGTTGTGAGTGCAAACTCTGCTCCCCTTCTTTGCACTAAACAAGGCTTCTTGCTCTAAAAAAATAAAAAACAAATTACAGAAATAATGGCAATTTTCTACTGGCAAAGGGAAAAAAAAACAACAGTGCCTGCATTGAAAAAAATATTTATTATTCTTCATATGCAATCTAAAGGTATTTTGTTCCCAATGGCACGGCATATAGGTGTAATTTAAAAAAAGTATTTACTCAGAGCTTACACTCTTCAGGTAAAAGCTGTTTAGCAATTTATGAGTTGAATTACCTCATCAACATCTCCAGAGAAACTACTTCCAGCAGGATGTTCTCCAGCTGCGTTTTTAACAGCCTTTGGTGTTGGACCTCGTCTGCTTGTAATGGCAAAGGCAGCTTTTTGATGCCGGTATAATGTTATAATTCCTTTTGTCTTGTTAACAGTATGATGCACTCCATCTTTTTCATAATTGACTCCTGTTAAAGTAGAATAGTATTCAAATATAAATTGTTTGTACATTTTGTAAGTTAAACTAAACAAACTTTCTTGCTGTTACTGAACCCCTTTCTCAACAAGATCTAAAAAAATAAATAAATAAAAAAAAATTAGCATCCCCCTTACATGACTGCTTACCAAGGATGAACACTGTGTACTCCGATACGGTGGTGCCTCCTGCCAAGCAACTAGAGTTAGCATGACAAGTTTAATTTATTCATTCATTGATTGTATATCCTCAGAAGATCGAGTTCAGGCCACCAGGGGCCTGGGCCTGTCCAAATAGCTAGGCATTAGAGGAAGTAACAACCATGGACTAGGCACCAGTTCATTTCAGGCCACACTCACAAACCTACATCAGTCACATCGGGCCAATTTAGATTCATCAGGAAAATTAATATACATTATTGAAAACTCACACAGACATGGGAAGAACATGTGCACTCCACAGAGAGTGACTAGGGTTCACACCCAGTCTCTTGGAGCTGTGAGGCACTGTGCTACCATGTTGCTCGTGGAGTCTCCTCACAGTCCTGACTAAGGAAAACAGAATTTAAAAATGGATAAAAAATAGTCTTCACTCCACCCAAAATACAGCTGTACAAACTTTCTCAGAATATAAAATGAGCCATTTCTTTTAGTATTTTTTCACTTTTTAATGTTTTACTGTAGTATTGGCTTACTTCTTATAACCTTCTTTGAACCCCCAAATATTTTGATTCTATGTAATCACAAACATGTCTTTAAAACAATTTTAGAACAATTGGCATAGGATCAGAAAGATAAGTGATATAAATAAATAAGAAGCCTTCTAAAACCTTAAAGCATTGTTACCCAAACTTCTTTGATACAGAAGACTCACAATTTGTAATACACTAATGGAACACTTATATTAATGATTATTTGCATAACAAAAAAAATTAAAATTGAAGCTCAAGTGTAAATTCACACATAAAAACAATATGCATACAGAAATTACAAGAAGCAGATTACAGCTGTGCTTACTTTATAATACCTAATTAACCAAAACAAAAAAGTATATTTTTGAAAAGAAAAACAAAAAGGCAGGTTTTAATGAGATCAATGTTTCTGGGTCTTAGAATCACAAATTCTTTTACATCAGACGCAATGTAGGAAAGTTGAATTCTCATGTCTAGTGTAGTATCAACTCTATTCTTTTTTTTTTTTTTTTTTTTGCAGAATAATATGAAAATACAGTCTCACACAAACAAGTCATGGTAAAAGGTAGTACTGTATATCTGAATTGCTCATTTTGGGAACAACTTCTGTTAAGCTAGCCCAGAAACTATTTAATAGAAATGCTTTATATTCCTGTTTCAAATCAGAGCCATTACTAAATCAATTAGGCTTACATAATCATTTACAGTGAAGCAGACTGACTTAGCTGTAAGTACAAATGTATTTCAAACCCAAGATTTATCAGTGAGCTAGGAAAAACATTGCAAGAGAGATGTTTGCAAAGCTCCCAAGTGCTGTAAACTTGCATTAAAAACTTCTTTGTGGATGTTAGCATTTATTTCTATCAAAAGACTGTAATAGAGTAGAAGCCAAAATTATTTTTTTCAACTGAAGATATTCATGATTCTAGTTTATTGATGGATGAAATTTTATTCTTTGTGCTAAAAATTGTGAAATTCTTCCCTTGTATTTAAATGCAAAAAGTTTTATTCAACATATTTGCTACTTTGCTATGTTGTCAAAAAATCTGTATTAAGATGTGTAACAGTATTTGACAATTTTACTGTATCAACTATTTGCTCAGACCGCTTGTTTAGCAAGCATGTTACAATATCTTTTGCACAAGGCTTAATAAGCATTTCTCCAATAGTTTCACCATTAAGTGCAGTACGGTAACTTATGCGAACTGATGCCTGTTGCATTTTTATTTTTTGTTTTAACAAGAGCAAGAACTTTAAGTTTAGAATTTTCAAATGGGTTCTAGTGCCTCTTTAAAATATATCTTTGTACAGCATCATTGGTTTCTAAGTGTTTACGAAGTTTAGTGGAAGGCAAAGAAAGAACTGTTTCAAAACACGTAAACCCAAATATTCAAGTATAATGACTGTTACCATACATTTGTTTTGGTCTATTATTAGTTTAACCCTGGTTTTTTACTGTGTGTTTTGGGGGAATAAAATACTGCAATTTTATTTCCTCGCCTGTGAGGCAGGAAGTGACAATATTAACTTTGTTTTTATCAAATGTACATATACTATTAGAAGCACTTGCTTCTTGTTTTAAAAGTTCCCTTTTTCAGCCACAAATCCAGATCAATTTTTTTTTTTAATAGTAAGATTCTGAAATATTAAAAAATACCAAAATAAAAATATTTATGAGATTAATCAAGTTTAATTACGCCTTAAGTTAACTATTTCCTTCACTGCTGCAGAAGTAACTTCATAATTATGAAGACAATTCACTTTGGACCCAGTAACTACTTTGTTTCATGCACTTGAACTAGGCTAAAATCACACACAATGTTATTAGTTCTAAGCACTATACGGATCTCATGGCAGTTGGCAGTAAAAAAACATCATAACTGTGACACAGAATGAGTTTGGATATTGTTGAAATGAAGACACACTGTAAACTTAGGAAGAAACAAAGGAAGAAAAATTAGAGTATCTATTTAAGCATTCATATTATATTTAAGTAAAGGTGACCAAATTACAAAAAAAAAAGTAAAAAATTATGATGCTACAGAAACTAAAGCATAAAATATAGATTTTTTTCTTTTCCAATTACCACAGTCGTCATTTCAATAATTTGTCATGAACATATGTGTAAGTTTGAACACTGTTTGGGAAACACTGCCTTCAAGAATACACAGTACATTTTACAGAATTAGCAATAAAGTAAAATTAATTTTAATAGCAATAAATATTAATTTTTTAATGTTAATATTTGTTGTTAGGCAAGCAAATGAAGGTATGTCAAAATAGATCGGACTTTAACAGTAATTGAGCCTGTTACAAGCAATACAGAAGGGGAGATTTTCCAGCATGGATGAAAAGCAAAGATTGAAAGATTTGCACAGTGTAGAAAAATTGGGCAACAAAATATAAACAACAAATGGGGTTAGTTTTGGGGAGTTGGGAGAGTTATTTGTAATGACAATTATAAGAGAAATATTGAGGACAATGAGACTATATTGTCTCATGCCTACTCCAATTTGTGATCAGCTCAAAAAAAAATAATTTGGAGGGTGGATTAAGCTGCACACAAGATTCATATGCATATAGCAAACAAAGATTACTTCACGAGTTATCAATTGAAATGTACTGAGTGATAAGAGATTTTTAGGAGGTACTGCAGGAGAGGAAAGAAGAGACAAAAAGTTATGACTTAGGTAAAATTCCAATTATTATGGACTAAAAATGTATTGAACAAGAAATACCTTTAGAGTTTTCCTGAATGATGGGGTCTGGCACTGGGCATGCTGCAGATGGAGTCACTAAAGGATCAATGCACACAGAGCTACAGAGGTTCTTAATAATTTTGGGGTTGGGACAGGGAGATCGAAGAATACACTGCTGAAGCAGCTTAGCAATAAAGGTTGCTGCATAACACTGAACCAGAGTGTTTTCTTCCTTCTTTGTGGCTTCCATAAGTGGTTTGATCACAGGGTTCAGTTTATCTGGAAGCAGCTGTAAGTTTACAATTGCACACGCAGTAAACATATGGACCCTCAAATGAAGAATCTGCCACTCCTGATTGGTTTCGGTAACAGTGATCTGAACCTGCTGTCTTTTACTTTCCAAATGCTGCAGTGTTTTAGACTTTATATTTAGAGCTGTAGTGAATTCATTGAAAATGGATGTAACCTATATGGGCAGAAAAAAGTTAAAATAGACATGTTAGCAACACTCACATTAAGAAAAACAGAAAAGTATGATTACATTATTTACTAAACAATTTAACTTGTCTAATATCAAACACTCAAATACAACTGTTTAAAGGGTCATATTTACATTTAAAAAAGTGTTATATTAGTGGCATCATACAGCTAATTAATACAGAATCCTTAAAACAAGTTTTTGTATTATGCTATGCTATTGGTAATCTTACATTAATCCACTTACCAACTCGCTTGCTTGATCAATTGTGAAGACACTGCAATTAATTTTATTTTTAACATCAATGTGTGCATCAGCTAGTAAAGTGATCAGTTGCTTGCATTCATTCTGCATTCTTGTGAAAGGGATGGCTATCTCGTCATAATAAAGATGCTCTGACAAAATGGCCAATAATCGTGGCTGTACTGCACTTGACACAGCAATACAGTTCTACAAAGTTAGGAAACAAACACACAGGAACACCGTTTACTGTTAAGTATAAATGTAACATCAACAGAACCACTAAGGTAAAAAAAGACATAACAGACATCAAAAATGTACCTGAAAATAGAAAATAAATTTGAAGTATATTTAGCTATTAAATAAAGACATATAGTCCATTGTATGATATACTAATTAAAACTAAAAAATACTTAAGATCCCAAATATTAATTTAGGTGTCAGGGTAACAGAATACAGTAGTTGCCTTATTGTCGCCAATGTGGTCACTGCACTTGTACAATTTGCTTAATCCAGTGGCACATTACATGACTTCTGGTCAGAGTGGATGTGAAACGTGACAAGAGCAGCTGCTGATCTTATCACTTAAGGATGTCAGTTTACACAACTAGGTATCATAGGGGATGCCAAATTAGACATCTCCATGATAACTTTCCAGCAGTTTAACATTTCTGAACTCTTAAAACCATGCAGGTGACTTAGTGCAGTATCTCATTTATATTCTCCTTAATATTTATTAAACACCAAGGTACAATTATAAAGAATAGTTAGCCAAAACTGAAAAAAAAAGAAAATAACTAAGCTTATCACTCAGTTCTGCTGCAAAAGGTAAAATATAGATTTTAATGTATCTGAAATTAATGCACTTTACATTTATTGCCAATATTTTATTGTTAATTAACAGTTATAATAATTGTCAGAAAAAAAGAAAATCATTAGATACCCGTGTATCTATTGCATTTAATAGTAGTCATTTTAAAAAATAAATAACCACAATAATTTAATTAAATGATGCTGTCTATGGTTTATCCCCTAAACATTAAAATTGCCATATTTCTCCCTGGGGACAAATAAAATTCTATCAAACTAACAATAGGATTGTTGTTCATTTTTTTTAAAAACCGTTATATTTAACTTTTGTAATGTTGGCTGCAAAGTGCTAATAGTATAAATGAAAGAGAGTCACTATATAAAAAAGGATAACTCCAATGTTGACATTTTTACACACAAATGACACATTTTCAGATTTAGGTAACATATTACAGAATATGCAATAATTGTTTCAGGATAAATGAAAAAAATACCATTTGCTGCTTTAAATAAAGTGGACTAACCTTCTGAAGAGCTGCCCACTCACAAAGTAATAATGCTACAGCAATCCGTTGCAAAGCAGATTTGGAGTTGAGATGAAAAAGCAATAGTTGAGCAAGTGACTCAGATGGCCTAATATCCTGGTTCATTGCATTAACCTCAGGGTCACATATGCAACAGCAGAGAGCACCCAACAACCTTTTAATACAAAAACATCAACATCTTAATTATAGAACACTTTGTACAAGGTGTGATAACTGAGTTCCAAGAATTCCTGAACAGGTGTTTAATCAAGTAATAAGAAATGAAGGAATGTGCTACAATATGGTTGAGCCTTGTGTGTTGATAAGCAGGTGACATAAAAATAGCTAAGAATTGACTAAATTTATAAAAATATGCTGTTTGATTCAGCAAAATTACCTTTGCTGGATTATACAATGACACACTCACTGGGATTCATTTTATGGTAAAACACAAAAAATACAGAACTCAAGAATAAGTGAATATCATCCTGAAGCGCATTATAGATTGAAGGTTAGAGAAATGCATCAAAGTGTAAATGTTGACTCACCAAGTACTATGTATATATGAACAAGCAAAAACTGTAATGTTACAGGGTAAGTAATGATACATACTTTTTATGAAGACTTTCCAAAAACGTACTTTTCACATTTCCTATACAAATATGTGTTTATTCTTCCCCCTTATACAATATAATGTAACCTTATAACTAACATTTTTTCCATTTTGTGACAATATTTAACAAATTAAAACTTTTCGTGCTTGATGAATTTATCTGTTTGGTAACAATTGGACAATTACTTGTCTACTCTATATATGGCAATGAAGGTACAACAGTGTGTTAGTATTACAGTTTCCTCTGTACATGTAAAGTAATCCCTGCCCTGTATAGAAATATTTTTGTTATTCAGTCACATCTTTCAATTGAATTTTTTTCATAATCTTTAAATATAAAGGAGCATTACCACAGGGGTTAGAAAAATATTCTAAAGCAGAAAACCTCAAATTGAATGTAATATGAATCCACTTGTTTATTAGGTTTAAATGTTGAAATCTCAATTAGTTGTTTTTAAATGGCGTAAATTAAAAACAAATTATGAATGTGAAGTGGTTGAAGTTGTGTAATACAGTAATCCCTCCTCGATCACGGGGGTTGCGTTCCAGAACCCCCCGCGATAGGTGAAAATCCGCAAAGTAGAAACCATATGTTTGTATGGTTATTTTTATGTATTTTAAGCCCTTTGAAACTCTCCCACACTGTTTATGAATATTCTCCGCACAGTTATACAGTAAACCCTTGTTTATCGCGGTTAATCCGCTCCAGACAGACAAATGAATTTCCACGAAGTAGGATTCTTTATTTATAAATCTAATATGTTCGTAGTTAGAGCATTGAAAACCTGTTTATGACCTTCTAAATGCGTTTAACATTATTAGAGCCTTCTAGACATGAAATAACACCCTTTAGTCAAAAGTTTAAACTGTGCTCCATGACAAGACAGATGGCAGTTCCGTCTCAAAATTTTAAAAAAATGCAAACATATCTTCCTCTTCAAAGGAGTGCCGTCAGGAGCAGAGAATGTCAGAGACAGAGAGTAAAGTAAACAATCAAAAATCAATAGGGCTGTTGGGCTTTTATGTATGTGAAGCTCCGCGATAAAGCAGCCGCAATGAAGGGATCAATGTGAAGGTAGTCTTTCAGCATTTTTTACAGGAGCGTCCGTATCTTCTAAGCAAACAGCCTCTGTGCAAACCGCTCCCTTGCTCACACCCCCTCGTCATGGGCAGAGAATGTCAGAGAGTTAGAGACAGAGAAAGTAAACAATCAAAAATCAATACGAGCTGCTAGAGCTTTTAAGTTTGCGAAGCGCCGCACGGGAAGCATATCGTATATCACTGAGGAGTTTTATTTAATATGTAATTCGTGCTCTGATTGGGTAGCTTCTCAGCCACCCACCAATAGCGTCCCTTGTATGAAATCAACTGGGCAAACAAACTGAGGAAGCAGGTACCATAAATTAAAAGACCCATTGTCCACAGAAATCCGCGAACCAGTGAAAAATCCGTGATATATATATTTAGATATGCTTACATTTAAAATCCGCGATGGAGTGAAGCCGCGAAAGTCGAAGCGCGATATAGCGAGGGATCACTGTATATCCACACCAGTAACGGAGCACTGCACGACAACGTGCAGTGAATACACTTGACTTTAGCATTCATAGTTTTATACTCTCTCTGTACGTTTAGCATTTGTTTGCTTAGAGGTTGATGTGCTTGCTGCTTCCTAAACGGCTCTTCTTTTCTCCACCCTAGCGGCCCGCTTCTTCCTTCTCTTCTTTCGTCTGCATCTTTTCGTGTTAAAACTGATTAAGCCAGTGTTCGTGTTGCAATTACTTAGTAAGTTTTCTTTAATTTTTCACATAAGCTGGCACTTAACTCTTCAATCTGTCTCAAGAATGATTTAAGATATGAAGAGGTAGGGGAAGTGACAGCAAAGGTGGTAGGGATAAGAACGGCGCATACACGGCTGCCCCGCTGGCCGCTGCAAAGTTGTTTCTCCAATAAAATAAAATAAAAATAAAAAGAGGAATAAACTTGGTGGTCAATCATCACCCCTAAAACGGATAGTAGACATCAGATAGTATATGTGTACCAAATTTCAAGTCAATAGGTCAAACAGTTTGCAAGCTACAGGTGATTTAAAATCCCGGACAGACAAACGAACAGCCAAAGTAGTGTATTATATAAGAGGACTAGCAGGAGTACCCGGCATTACCCAGGAATCTATAACCAGTGAATTTCCCAAATGAAAGAAACAGAACATAGAAATAGAACAAACATTTTTCTGATTGACATTTTATTGTAAGTTCCTCCACTCTGGATTCTGTGTGCTGTGGCATTTCAGACACTCTTGAAATAGACTTTGTTGTGGCATCTGAAGTGGACCTTCCAATTCTACGTCTTTTTTTGGTGGCATGGGTATATTTGTGAAAAGCAGGACAATTATAATGTGTTACATGGTATTACGTACGGAATAAGCACCACAGTGAGATAAATTTATGTTATTTACAATATGTCGGAAAGCGAACAAATAGCACCAGTCAGTCAGAAAGAGCAACACTGAAAATCGTACTGTCAGTCGAAACGGAGCAAATAGCACCAGAAATACGGAAAACCAGTGAGAAAGAGTAGCACTGAAACCGAACTGGAAAAAATGGCGGGGAGGGGTGCTCTGTTGGTAAGGAGAGTCTGTGTTGAACCGTGATGCTATCTAATGGACTTTGGCGATGGCAACTACAGAGAGAAGTGACAAACAACCGGCGCTGCATTTGGGGAAAATGGAGGGGGAAGGATGCTGCCTTTTTAAGGCGAGTCTGTGTTCAAACGTGCCTGCATAACACAGACGTTGGCAAATGAAATACAGCACTATCAGTGCCTGTGGGAGTGTGACATGCGGAAACGCCGGTGTGTCAGCCGGTCACACACACTGGGTCGTTCACGTTTTACATCCATACAGCAGTTCCTCTTCACTCGATCAAAGCAGTCAGCCTTCTCATACTTGGACACTTCCGCCATCTGTTGGCAATTTAAAGAAACATGGGTAAAAAGCAACACACAGAGACCAAAGCTGTCACTAGATGACGCCGCAATGAACATCTGTTGGAATGTGCGGCTATCGTGTCGATGATAAGTACGGGGACATGTGCCGAAGGTTGCGTCGATGAAAAGGTGCCCTGCGGTTCACCACGAACATTTTTCCGAACCAAACATACCCCATGACCTTCTCCTGGTCACAAAGGAGCCCCATCCCCAGTTTGGTGTCGATCGGACACCCGGTGCAGATTTGTATGGCGGACAAACATGCATATATACACACACACACACACTCTGCTTTATATTTTACAAAAATGGTAAGTAACTGGCACCATCCTTCATGCTTATTTTAAGTAAGAAAATATTTGGGGAAATAAATCTGCAATCTAAGAATAAACATGCACAAATGCAACTTACAAGTGCTACAGATTTAAAAGTCTATTATTTTCATATGCACGCAATTTATACTGTAATTGCAAACTAATATCTCTGGGGGGGGGAAAAAAAATCACTTACTTTGCTGCCATCATCCTAGCTCTCATAACATAGTAATCCCTTGTTGTGAAATCTTCAGTAACAGTGTCTGCTCCAGCTATATACTCCTGAATCACTTCTTTAACCTGATTTGATCCCTGACGTGTTTTCCCAGAGGATTTTTCCTTTCAAATATTTACAAAAAAAAAATTACTACATATGTAAAACTACATAGAGACAAATAATATAGATACAGAACAGATACAGCAGTTTATCATCATCATCATCATACACTTTGTAGAAAACAAAATCACCTAACCAGTAAAAAAAAAAAAAAAATCCTTTTGTAAGCAGTGACCAGCTGAAAGTGTTTTTATCAAAGTTAAAACAACAACCTAATAAAAAACTTTCATATTTTCAAACTCAAATTGAAAAGGGGTTGGTGGAAGGTGAACATACTATACATACACACTCGCACCTCTTACTCGACACAAGGTATTTTGATTGGACTACTACAATGAGTTATACAGAGGCTGTTAAAATTTTTCTCTATGTAGCCTTCAACTAATTCAAAATGCTGTGGCCAAAATCTTACAAGAACTTGATTCTGGTTTCCAGTTAAGCCTTGGGCCAATTTCAAAACCCTCCTTCATGCGTATAAAGCCTTAAATGGCAAAGGCACTGCTTATTATCTGAACTTATCACTTAAAAAGCAGAGCAAACATTAAGATTCCAGCCAAATCAAAATTCCAAGGATTACCAAATAACACTGGGAGGTCACTGTTTTACCTACAGGGCCTGAAAAGACTGTGGAACAATCTGCCTGCTTATATAAGAGATGCTTCTGGTGTGTCTGCTTTTAAATTAAGGCTGAATTTATCGTCTCTGAATCCTGCTGTGGCACCTAGTGCCACTGCTCTACTTCCAAGCTGATTTCCTGCCCATGGAAGGACACCTCTGTTACTTGGAGCACTGTGGAATCTAGTGATGTGTCGTTCGCGAACGAGTCGGCTCTAAGAGCCGATGCTTTGAAGCGAACGAGAGGAGCTGATGCCCGTCGAGCACAGCCGAAGCTTCAGCCGCTCCTGCTCAGCTCTGCTGAAAATCCATTCAGCAGGGGCAGGACTATTTATATGGGCACACAGAACATTGGCTCATAATGCCAGCTCGTTCACGAATGACACATCGGACTAGGATCGTACCATTATGTGAAAGACGGAAGGGGGGCAGACGCTCCAAAGACAGCGAGTGTTGGTACAGGCCAGGTACACAGAGCGACACTGTCGCTCTGTGTACCGGTCTATGCGACAGACAAGGAACCAGATTTAAATGCAAGCGCATCGTGAAGAAAAAAAGACGAGTGAAGAAATGAGTGAAAGCCAAAAAAGAAGCAGCATCTGGCTGCATTTCAGTGATATTGGAGACTCCAAAGCTAAGTGCAGAAATTTCTAATATGAAAATATACGTTAGAGCAGGGTCAACAACAAACCTGCACAGACATATA
>JANRMT010043572.1:0-10046 GCA_026402145.1 Polypterus bichir lapradei
AAACCACATGCTTTCAAAGGGTGTCCTACTTTTTTCACATGACTGTATTTTAATGTGTACATGTATTCTAACTAAATTATACCCAGACACATTCCACATAGGAAACATATGATAATGAAAGGAGTTAAAATGGGGCCAAAATTTATTATTATTATTTAATTATTATCATAATTGTTATTGTGCACTTTTATTTTGAATACCCATGTCACAGAATGTCTCAAAAAATGAGTGCAGTAAAACTCATTAGTAATACTGACACCTTTAGTATATTAAGTTAGCACTTGCTGAAATTCATTTCATTTTAGCAAAAAAAAAAAAAAAAAAAAAAAAAAGCATGCCTCTTTTTGTTGCACGCTGCAATTTAATGTGTTATTGTATTGTGTTGGCTTAAAAATAATGGAATTAAATTTACTATATTATTTTTCATGCTGAACAATTATTTTGTATTAAAAGAAACAACAAAATACACAGTAAGAAAAAAAAATAACCATGTATACAAGTCAAAAATGTAGTTGTTCCTAATTGTGATGTGTTAGTTATGTACAGTATTGAAAAATGCTATTGCTGCATTCTACAGTAAGATGCCCACATCAACTCTTAAGCATGGCGGTGAGAGTTTCTACTTGAAAGAAGCTTTTCTGATCAGAAGCTAGACAAGTTTTCATCACTGAAACAATCTGAGATTTGAAAGGCTCTGTATTAAAAGGTTTTTTATTTTTTTTTTTTTTAATTGCAAAATAATTGAAGATATATATTACAAAATATATGTTATATCCATTTTTGCCAATTTAAAAAAAAATCCTTTTCTATTGTAATCACCTTCAATATAGAATACTAACAAATTTTAAATCTTTGGTTATATCGATATAAAAATTAGTATTTTCCAGGAAAATGCAATATCTAAGAAAAAACTTTAAAAAAAGATAATTTTCCATACCCACATAAACAAGGAACACAATTAATACAAATTAATAACACCACTAACACTGCCTTCAGAGAAACTTGGACCAGTTATGTTAGATATTTGAAAGGTATGAACTTACTGAAAGTGGCTTAAAAAAAAAAAATATATATTTTCTCCCTGCTTATCTCCTTAAGAGAATCACTTTGTTAAAATGTGGTGTTAAACTAAACATATGCCAGACGAACGGTGCTACTATAACAGCTGTTGTAATAATGCATGTATTTATTTATTCTAGATGGTTTACAACTTAGTGTTTTAGATATTTTATGCCGGACTATGTGATAAAAGGGCATTGATTAGGTTAGGGAAATACTATTCAAGTTTTACATACCAAGAAGTTAAATTAATTTTGCAGAGTAAATGACTAGAAATAACTTTACATACCTGTTTATATATAACCTTCCTCTAATAAGAACAACTCCCACGGCATCAGCATCTAACTGCAGGACTTCAAACTCCAAGCTATCCCCCAATTTCCATCCAAATTCTTGCCAAGTAACTGCAGGCATTTGCCAAGGCTTTGGTATAGATGCGTTGAAACATCCATGCACGAGACATCCTATGTGTGTTGGACTTACTTTGTTTACTATTCCCTATTAAGAAGAAGAAAAAAAAACACATTTTAATTACATAATATTTAACCTGATGTGTTATTTGCATAAACACAATACAAAACTAGAATTAATAATCAAAGCTGAGCTAAATTGTCCAATGCATCTTATCTCAACTTGATTAACAATAATTTATTACATCTATGTTTAATGTTGTGAGTGTTGGGCCTTTACACGCACCTATATGCTTATTTATGTAAATGATAAGAGGCCATTTTTGAGTTACAGGCTCTGAAATTGTACTGCTACAATAAGAATAGAAAGACACACATAAACATAATATTAACTGCTGATTTTAAGTTAGCCTGGTAGGAGTTTGTGTATATATGGATGAATAAGTGTGCATGACACCTTACCTAAGGTTAGTCCGGAGGTTCCAAACCAAAACCTTAAACTGGATTAAGTAGATTAGAAAATGAAGGGATGGCCTAATTGTTTAATCATTATATTTATGTATTTACAGGGGATGAAATTAACCATATATTCTATTTTTGATATCTTATCAATCACTCATTTTTCTTGGACTGCTCTATGGTTGAAAAAAATTTTTGCCTTTACAATAACACATGCTTTAATCAATTTAAGCTTCTCCTAGTTCCTCAAAGAAATGCAATCTATTTTAATTATTACAGTATCCTTCCCATGGCATTCCCATTGATTCACTCTATATAATTTCTGCCATAATTTCAGTAGCTCAAGATTTCCTCAAGATTTTGTTTGCATTTTCAAATATTTACAATGCTTGATTTCACCGAAATGTAATCAGGAAGTGGCTGCATTTCACCAATCTTTATTTTCCCTCCTTAAAGACTCACAAATTTATGAAAAAGGACTACTAAAAGAAAATATATAATGTGGAAAGGAGCAGACTGGGTACTTGTTATATTTTGCTAACACCTTTCTGATAAAACAGCTAACTGATATTTTAAAACCATTTCAAGTCAAAACAAAAATTACAAAAATTTAAAAATGGCCCGATTTACCAATAAAATCCTTAGAAAGTGTTAGAGTAAGATCTTATAAGGGGGAGCAGTTTCCCCTGTTGTATATTTCCATCACAGAGTTTCTTTCCTCCTACCGTACAATTCATTCAGATAAAAACTACCAGTTATTCTATTAAGGACTTCAATCTAGAATGTTTATCTTGTGTGAATCCCAGGTACAGAATGTTTCATGATTAGGAAATGAATTACTATTTGACTGTACAAATATAAAAAATTAAAAAAAAAAATTAAAAATCACAATTTCTATAAACACATTAAGATAACTCTGATAACTGTTTACAAGTGTTAAAGTAATTAACATATTTCATTTACAAAGAAATGTCTGTCTATACAAATAAAAACTATTCACAAGTCAATAGATATTATAACTCTAGGAGTGTCAAATGATTCTGCTAGTACTCCCTTCAAAAACATTATCACTATATACTAGACCTAATAATAATAATAATCATAATACAGGTAATACAAATAAAACTGGATTAAATAAGTTAAAAGTATGGATGGAAAGTATAATGTTGCTCTATACATGCACATACACTCCCTGAGCAAAATATTAGGAAGGCTGATTAGATAATTGCATCTACTGGCATATCATGTGGCAGTAGTGCAATGTCAAAAAATAATATTAATAATAATAAGTAAGTAAACAAACAAACAAACAGGCACACCTGAAATACCTAACGGCTGGACTGCTCTCAGCTAACAGAAAGGCTACAGTAATTCAGATAACAATTCTGTACAATTAGGGTGGGCAAAAACGCATCTCAGAAGTGGATGGGCTACAACGGCAAAATATCACATTGGATTCTACTCCGGTCAGCTAAGAACAGAAATTTGAGGCTGCTGTGGGCACAGGCTCACCAAAACTGAAAAGCTGAAGAACATACCCTGGCCTGATGAATCTCAATTTCTGCACAGATGGCAGGATTAGAATTTGGTACCAACAACATTAATCCATGTGTCAACAGTAGACTGGTAATGGTGGTGTAATGGTGTTGGGAATGTTTTCTTGGCACACTTTGGGCCTATTAATATGAATTAGCACTTGAATGGCACAGCCTACTTGAAAATTTTTGCCGATTATGAGTATTCCTTCATGGCCACACATCTTCTAATGGCAGCATGCCACAAAGTAAATGTAATCTCAAACTGGTTTCAGATATCTATCTATCTATCTACAGTACATGCTAATTAGTTCAGTATTCTTCAGTGACCTTCCCAGTCTCCAGATCTGAATCCAGTAGAATACTTTTGGGCTGCTGCAGAACGGGAGATTCACAGTATGAATGTGCAGTTGACAAATCTACAGAAATTGCGTGATGCAAACAAGTCAAAAAGGACAAGAATCTCAAAGAAAAGTTTCTATCACCTCGTGGAATCCACTTCATAAAGACTTTGGTCTGTTCTGAAAGCAAAAACCGCCAGTACCCATTATCAGTACAGTAATCCTTATAATAACCTTCTCAAAGAGTGTAAATGTGAAATCGTTTGACTGATTATTGCAGATGCTTTTCTTTTCGCTCACTTTGGCATAAGTAAGCACGTAAAACAGGCCCGATACATACCACTAGTTTCCGTCCTTTGCCGGGTCTGAAGATTACAAAGTCTGCTTCTATATTGATGTGAATGTAGCCTTGATCGTCGTGGATATCCCCCAAATCTCCCAGTATTCGTATGTTGTCATATGCAACAGGTACACCTTTTAAACTTTAAAAAAGACAACTGTTAACACACCACACGCAAAGGCAATCCATACTAAATCATTAGGTACTAAACAAAACTAGTTAAAAAAGTATACTTGTGTGCGTTTCAAGTTGTCAGAAAATCAAATTACTTGAAAATGCTCACTCTATCTTTTTGGACGGCAAACAAACATTAAATACATAATATATACAAAATACGTCTGGGAAAATTAAGAATGTGGGATTGCATTACTTAAGCGTTTTCGGAATACAATTATTGAAAACCTTTTTAAGTTTACTCCAGGTTAGAACAGAGATAACTCACGGGAAATGCTAAGATTAGAAGGGGAAACTGGAGAACACGTTCAGCGACTAGCCTACCTTTCAGAATATTTCAGCAGTTCCGCACTGAGTTGCTCCTGAATGCCTGTCTTCTTCTTCTTAATGTAGATAGGAGATAACACAATATGCCTTCTGTGAGTGTCCACCACTAAACAGGAATAAGGTTTGTCGATGAAATTACAAGCTTCGGCAAACGAAGGAATAAGACAAGTCAAGGGTGCATGTTCTTTTACTTCAGAAGTAACTCCTTCGGAAGCAGTCTGTTCCGAAGCACACTCATTAGCTGACTGCTTCTCTTCTTGCAGTTTTCCCTCATGCTTCTTTTTCGCCATGCTCCCTACTGTCGTAAAGAAAGTGGCCTTGTGCCGTACAGCGCATTGTTGTACCGTAAAGCGGGTCTGTTTTCGAATTTCCCAGTTATTGCTGTCGCAGAAGGGAATAATTGAATATTGCAATCAAAATAAAAATGTGTTACGACATTATTTTTGTTCATTTTGTAATATTTCTATTTGCAGCCATTTTATACCATTTCTTGGTGTTCAGTCGTTGAAAACTGATATCTTTTCATGTGTAATGTTTAACTTTATTGCTCTGGACTTCGCTTTCTAGTAAGCATTTTATGGTAATCTATACAGTTTCTGCCACCTGTTTGGAATGTATCAGTCGATTCGTCAATGCAAACAAAATATTACATTTCTATACTTTTGGGGGGTTGGGGACTTTTATGAAGGAAAGTTTGAAGTTGATATTGTCGGAGACGAGGGCCCATGCCTCCGCCAGCCAAATACCAGTTAACTACTGTATAGTATACTGCCAAGTATTACAACCATAAGCCACCAAGCCTGGAGAAAATAATGGTGTTAAACTCTTGGCAAGGGATAGATATAAGGAGTTTCTGATGCGTCATGTGTTTCCCTCCATCCATTAGGATAAGTTGCTTATACTCCATTTTTTAAATTTCTTATGCTCATTTGTGAATAGGAAATCACAGTGGAACGTCAGACATTTTTAGAGATTTTATTTGTGCCTTTGAGATGTTAATGGATGCCCACTGTTGGGTGGCACATCTTCTAAGTCCTGTATGGAATAAACTCCACTGGCTTTTATTTTTCATATCATCAAGCTTAACTTGACATTGTGTGAGTGTGTGTTTGAATGTGTCCAGCATTATGCTAGGGTGACCATATTTTTTTAAAAACAGTTTTGTAATCAGCATTGAAAACGTGCCTCACAAGTGATGAATCATTATTACTTTTTCTGAACAAAATTTGATGAAGTTCAACTTCTTATGAAGCTTTGAAAACACTGCCATGCTTGCTGCTTCTCTTTCACAATAGCAACAACGTAACAAAAACAAAGTCTTATTTATTTATGTATTCATTTATTTATTAAACAGAAAAATTATTAACATCTGGTGCTAAGGCAGTTACATACAGTACATCATAACACTGGAGAAGTCCTCATTGATTGCAAAAAATGGGCAGATTTAATGATGCATTTTGAAACCCAATGAAGCAAATAAACATTATCTCCCGTACCCCATACATACTGTAAACCCTTTTTATCCACTAGGCTTTTCAGTTTTGTGTAACTATAATGAAATACAAAAATAACATCAGCTGAAGTTACAGTTTTTCACAGAGAGGATTAGTCTTTGAGCTTAATTTTCCTCATATTGTTTCTGATATTTTAAAACCCATTGCTAGTTACCATACATTTATCAGGGCAAGATATTACATTTTCAGTTCAGAATTGCTGTCTGACTTTCTTACAATTCCCCAATGTTAATATTTCATAAAAAAAGTGCAAATAATTATGAAATGAATGATAAAAGATTATTATGGAGACTCAGGCCCCCTTTGAATCCTGGGCCCTGGTGTGATGTATTGGCTTACCCCACCTCTGGCAGAGATTAGCCAGCATTGCTGTATATTTATTGCAGAAACACAGGTATTTATTTTTAACTTGTCTGTATAATTGCACATTCATTATGAGAATGTTTTTTACTTATGATTTGCTGTTTAATCATAGCACAGCTTTACTCTGTCCTCATAGCCAGCAACAGTCAACCCATTAGGTGACATAGGCAGCTGAATAGGCCTCCATCCTCTGTTGGGCACCAATTTAACAAGCCAATTACGCTTTGTCTCGGACAGTGAAATGCAATGTAAGGTTTCTAAACTCTTCTGGGACTCCCCCCAATGGGACGACGTGCCAAAGAGCGTCCCAAAGCACATTCGCTGCATCTGTGGAAGACAGCTTCTCAATTTCAGGGTAAACCGCAGGCTCCCAGCACTGCAGTGGCTTGCAGCAAAAGCAAATCCGAGTCGATCATGTTCGCGCTGTAAGTGCCTGTCGTAGATGGGTGATGCAAGGAACATTATAAATGCTGGGAACAGTATAACTTGACCACGACCCTGTCTGATTGGTGAGTCTTTCTATAGGAGAGTGGTAGATCCTGCTACAATAAATAACCGTGCTTTTCCTGTTTCAAGCTGAATAAAGCTGGTTTTGCTAAAGTACTGAGCCTCAGCCTCATGTTTTCGGGTGCAAGACAGGGACTCACACGTCACAACATGTACAGTAGTGGTAGAGGAAGGCTGCTGGAGAGCATTTGCGGAAGCAGTAAAGGTGAAATGAACAATCAGAATATAAAAAAGTTTTTTTGTGTTATAATACTGACAGCATCATATGTTATAGTTCTAGTGATAGTAAATCATACTAAGGTGATGATATTGCATAAACGGTTAACTCTGATGCCACTTCTGACTGAGCTGTAACAAAACTGGGCAGCTTGTAGAGCTGATCTCCTGTGTAAGGCAGTTAGCCGTGTTTGAGTTAAAGAGACGTGCACAGAAACCAATCCTATACTTATTACATAATTACATTGTACTTGCTGTTCTAGTGTTGTGTCAACTCAGATTTAGGCAACTGATAAGCTTTGACCTTAGACAATATTTTTTCTGTGGTTCTCCTATGGGGAGCCCCAAACACTAGAGAGGCATATCAATGCAGCCCAGAGCCTCCATCTTGGAGTTCCACATACCTGGAATTACTTCATAGACAGTCATCATTTGTTGAGTCACATAAGCCTCCTACAATCCTAATATTAACCATAGTGTAACTGGGCAGTGCATTGGAGGTCTGCAGCTAGTCTACTGGTGCCCATTGGAGTCAGCTCTACCTACTTGGAGCTCCAGGGTGGAGGCCCTGGGCTGCAGATATTGGAAGAATGGTTCAAGTCTGGGGCCTCCCACACTCATAGGTCTGCTTCATAAAAGTACTATCTGGACATAGATATCACAAAGTTTTGTAGTGGTCTGAAAGGTTTTAAAGAAAAGATCAGACATTCTGCCTGAAGTTACCTTAGTGTCATAATAATTATCTAATTAATCCAACTTCCAAAGCAGGCTGTATTGAGTATCAACCATGAGGTTGCTGGTCATTTTTCATATGACAATGTCAAAGAGTTCTTTACAGCTAGTAAATCTCATTGTAATTTAAGTCAGTTGCGAAAACAGAATAGTGCCATTTTTAAGTGATAGAATGTACATACTGTACAGTAGTTCCAGAAATAATTGTGTTCTTTTATTTATTCTTACATTCATATATTTTTAATTGTGTACATTTTCCTCAAATCACCTGTTTAAGATTATTGTTAATATTATTGTTACTTTGTGTGCACTGTGCATAAGTTTATGTTATGTTACTTTGGTCAATTGTATTAAACAAAGGCATCTGTGTTTTTACCACAATTTTGTTAGGGGGAAGGGTTTCAAGGGGCAAACCTTGCTTAAGGCTGTACATGGACTTTGACCAGCACTGCTCATTGTTGTGTACAGATTACTCCATTTTCTTCTATCAACGACTACTATGCACTATTTGCATTACTAAGTTTTGCTGCATGCAAGTTTTAAACATCTACAAGTCATCCAAGGTTCAGTAAATGGATTGATGCATGCAGCTCTTCTATAGCCTGGTTGACTATTGGATGTATGTGGGGCATAACAGTGCAAGTGTGCCATGTGCGAAGGTGGGACCCAAATACACACAGGACACACATTCACTATAGATGTCAACATGAAAGCATCTTCAAATCCCACACATTTTAAGCTGTTTGGAATTTAGGGCCAGATGAATTTTTAGGTCCCAAAAAACAGGATGTGTCTGGGAAAAAGAGAATGTCCGGTCACTTTAATTAAGCTAGCACCAAAAGCTAGCTCATTTCCTAGGCCTAGTGCTGTTGAGTTACAATATGTGGATTGAAAGATATACATATTCATAATAAACTAGATAAGGAAATCTGGGCCAACACCTGCAGGGAGTATCTTACTAAATATACTTTTACTCTAACTCTTTATTTAGAAAGCTAACAAAATTATTACATCAAGTCATGATTTCCCCTAAAAACAGAATTTCTATAATATTTGTAGTTTATATATGAAATTTTTGAATAATTAGCAATTTCACAATACCATAATTAAATTTAAGAATCAACAATATTGTGGAATGAAAAATTAGATCCCATGGATTGAAAGGTCACCTACAGAAAAAAAATTGTACTATAATGGACGCCTCACGCCTGGTCAAATTGGTGAGGAAGGCAGGCTCTATTGTAGGCATGGAGCTGGACAGTTTGACATCCGTGGCAAAGCGACGGGCGCTGAGCAGGCTGCTCAGTCATGGAGAATCCACTGCATCCACTGAACAGGATCATCTCCAGACAGAGGAGCAGCTTCAGCGACAGACTGCTGTCACCGTCCTGCTCCACTGACAGACTGAGGAGATCGTTCTTCCCCCACACTATGCGACTCTTTAATTCCACCCGGGGTGGGGTAAACGTTAACATTATACAAAGTTATTGTCTGTTATTCCTGCATTTTTATCACTCTTTAATTTAATATTGTTCTTTATCAGTATGCTTCTGCTGGAGTATGTGAATTTCCCCTTGGGATTAATAAAGTATCTATCTAATCTAATCTAATCTAATCTAATCTAATCTAATCTAATGTCTATATTTATCAAAATAATAATTTCATCTTATTTCTGTTGGTTCTTCTTCAGAAATGTTGATTAAAGGTTTCACACATGGTGCACCTTATAGACTACTAGCAAAATACCCGCGCTTCGCAGCGGTGAAGTACTGCCTTAAAATTTTTATTAAGAAGAAAATTAAAACTTTTTAAACTGAGGGAAAATATACCAATAATTATTTGTTAAGGATCTCTTTGTATGCCACGTTGTCAGTTCGGCCCTCCAGTTGAAATATGACCAAGCTGTAGCTGTGCGCTGAGCTTACTCTTGAGCATGCAACGTACAGTTGGCCATGTGAACAGTAATCTTGTTTCAAATCTCACAGCTTGGATTGCTGCTGTCATAATCGGTTTGAGTTTCATGGTTTGTTTCAGTTACGACAGTATTTGTAGGACTTGTGTTGAAGAGA
>JANRMT010043616.1:4118-16002 GCA_026402145.1 Polypterus bichir lapradei
AAAACCCCGTCTAACCCCCCACTCAATCAACACCGCGGGGCCCCCCCCCCCCCCCCCCCCCCTCCCTAAAACACGCCTACCGATTTTGCACGTCCAGACCAAAGGGCATCATCTAATTCTTTCCAGCCTTGTCTACAGCAAAAAGCGCGTTAAGGCGGCCAAAGACGATCACGTACAATGGAGTCCGGGATCTGATAAATTACAAGCATGGAGCTGTCAGAGACGAATGCCGCCTCCACAGCTCGGGTAATTTTGTTCTGGCGAACAGGCTGTTAAGCGTTGTTTAAACACTGTGAAGTACGGAGCAATTTAGGAACGGAGAAGCTCCGCAATGCTGAGCACAGCTCCACGTAACAGCTGCCGGGGGCGGTGTGAGAGCCGTGCTTATATATATCTATATATACTGTATACGAGTATATATATGTACAATGTATATTGCATTTTTTCTTTGCCCTGTGCGTTGAGTTAATGCGATGGTCACCCCCTCTTCTCCATTTATCCCACCGCTCCCCCCTCCAGAGCAGAAGGACCCCCACCAACCCCCGAGCTGCGCATCACATTACTTGCTCCGCGCAGCTCCTCGCTTCCTTCTCTCCACAATGTCACTCGCTGCCTCGCGGTTTTTAATCTTCAGCTCACCGTCCTCAGAATACTGATGAAGCCGCGTCTGCGGGGCGGCGGGTTTCTAACCCCGTGCGTTCAGATATACGGGGAAGAAATCAAGTGCTATTAATGAACTTATTAGCGCGCCGGCCAGACGCGGCTCAGAGCGGACGGAGGTGTATGCCGGCCGGGACCCGCGACTGTATTACCAATGGACCTCAAAGTCACTGCGTGTAATAAAATAAAATAATCCATCAATGAACGAACGCATCAATATGCGGGAAAGGGCGCCTTTCTGCGTGCGCGACCACCGACACAAACAAAGTGCGCAGCGCATCAGCCTTTGCGCTTAATGCATCGGCGCTCTGTGGTTTGGATTTCGAGAACATTCTTTTACATCTTTCATTCAAAGCAGCATTAAGGCTTCTGGTTTGTAATATATGGGTGGCTCACTAGGCGGGTGTCATGTTAAGCCTTATTCATTAATTACTATCGTTTATTTTAATATTGTTATTTGTTTATCTAATTATGTGTTCCCCGTCAACTTTACTTTATAAAAGGCACTATATAATAGATAGGCAGATACATAAGAAAGGCACAATATAATACATGAGTAAGACAGCATATCCATCCATCCATTATCCAACCCGCTATATCCTAACTACAAGGTCACGGGGGTCTGCTGGAGCCAATCCCAGCCAACACAGAGAACAAGGCAGGAAACAAACCCCGGGCAGGGCGCTAGCCCACGGCAGTAAGACAGCATATGTAAAATAGAAATTAAACACTACACTATATCATTAATAGATATACAGGAAAGATAAGGTGCTATATTATAGACAAATATAAGGGGCACTATATAACAGATAAAAAGATCAGTAAGGCACTATATATATGAGACGCCATATGTCAGATAGACATAATAGATATGTACATAAAAAGATGTGAAAGGTACTATATAATAGATTGACAGATAGATAAGGAAGGCACCATGTAATATTTAAGTCAAACATCTTATGGAAGATAGACATTAAAATACTATATCACTGATCAACACATCGGAAAGAAAAGGTATTATACTAGAGACAGATGTGAAAGGCACTATATAATAGATAGATAAGGAAGGCACTATATTGCAAGTAAGAGACCATTCGTCAGATTGACATAAAAGCACTACATAAGTGAAATGATGTGAAAGGCACTATATAATAGATGGACTGCTAGATAAAAAAGACACTATATAATATATATGTGAAAAACCACTTCTAAGATTTTACAATTGTGCGCCACCTGCTGGACTGAAACACTAAATGCAGGAGAGCAGTTTATGAAGTGTCCAGTTATAAGACTTTAGAATAGTGCGCAGTTGTTGGACTGAATTGCCCCCACACCAGTTTCTAAACTTGTCAGTTAAAAGATTTTACAATCGTCTGCCACCTGATGGCTTGACATGCTAAATGAAAGAGACAAGTGTATTAACTGCACAGTTACAACGAAAATAGTCTAATGGTTTGAAATATTAAGCGCAGGAGACCAACTTATGAAGTAGGCAGTAATTAGACATGACAATAGTGCGCCACCTGCTGCCTGAAATATTAAATACAGGAGAACAATTTACAAGCTGTCCATTTATAAGTCTTTGCAATAGTGTGCCATCTGCTGGATTCGGTTATTAAATGCAGGAGACCAGTTCAAAACTGGGCACTTATAAGCCTTTATAGTTGTGTGCCATCTGTTGGAATGAATTACTACTGTAAATGCCGCAGACCCAGTTTATGAAATGGTCAATTGTAAGACTTTGCAATAGTGCGCCATCTACTGGATTCAGTTACTAAATGCAGGAGACCTGTTCAAAAGTGTCCTGTTACAAGTTGTATGCCCTCTGCTGGCCAGCAGGTCATTATAAGTGCTTGTCAGCCATGTTCCTCTTGTTTCCCAGTCTATTTGTCATTGATGATCTATTGTGCTTTTTCAGTTCTTACAAATTCCACATAAATTGGCTCATAAATATTTGCTACCTGGCTTCTCATTGTCAGCTTGCTATGAAATTCAAAAACTCCTTCATTCCATTTCAGGGGTCAGTGTGTTGGGAGTGAAGTGTCTCGTGGCATCTCAGGGCAGTGATGGCTGTGCCCCACTCTGGTTGGGTCTTCAGTCCTGCTGATGCCACACGTGATGACAGCACTTTTTGCTTAAAAAGAGCTGCTGGAGTACACATTTGAAAACCTTCAGCACGCATTCAGCCATTTTCAGTTTTGTTTTATCCACCTCAGTGTCATGGCGTGATGCCAGTCATCAAGAGCCAAGCAGAAAATGATTAGAATGCAGAGAAACCAAATCTGAACCTGAGCCTAAAGCCCTGCAGCTGAGAGGAGGTAGCAGTAATGGCTGTGCCACCACACACCATCAAGAGAAGGGTTTGTGCTCTGCTGGCCAGGCATGTCAGCACTTATGGCAGTGGGTGGCGCAGATTCTTCCACGGTCCTCACTCAAACAGAGAGGGTATGAGTGCCATCCGCAGCACGGTTTGGATTCAGAGCAGCAGTGCACTGGTTAATTTTCTTCTTTTCCCGCCACGTTCACGCCTGAGCACACAGATGCACACAACAGCTGCAGGCCATCTGATGTGTTTAGCTTCACGCTGCGGGGCGGCACTGGAGAAGGTTGGTATGACCACTTCAACGTGCAGACGTCAGCCCCAAGCTCACACAGCGCTATGTGTATAACTTCTGGTTAAAGGGGCTTAAAGTTGGTCTGGAAAAGTCAGTTGGAAATTCACCAGCCTTGGAGTGGCGCCCAGTGGCACCCACCAGGTTCCATGAGTGGGTAGATGGGCGATGTAGCAAAGGGGTGCAGATTGCGATTAGGATCAGTTGCCATGTTTAATAGGAAGTGTGTTTGCTGAGCTGAGAAGCGTTTGGTAAAGCAGCATTTATGGTCCGTTAGAGGTGGTATAGCGCCCTCTATGGACAAAACCAGTAGAGCAAATAATGGAAAACCTGTGCCTTGGAAGTTTTAATATGACACAAAATAACACTTGCCAGTCCAGCTAACCCAGTCATCATCATAAGGATGACCAAGCGCCTCCTGGTGGCATTGGGCACAAGGCAGGAACTAAACCTGCACTGAAGCTCATCCGTCGTAGTGTCCATTCGCGTGCATAAAGAGCCAATATGCCATCTGCATGTGTTTGGCTGAGACATATTGAATAGCAGAGGATGATATCAAATTATCTCCTATTGTATCACATGATGTCATATTGTATCATATCACATTGTACCATACTGTGCAATGGTTTAACGTATATTGCATCACATCTTGTCATATCGTGTTGTAGCACATCACATCGTTTCATATTGCATCATATCACATCATATATCATCCTGTTATGTCATATACTGTATCATATTATAACATGTTTTATCATATTGCATCATATCATGCTACAGCATAATGTATCATATTACATCCGATAGTATTACATTGCATCAAATTCCAAAATACATCACATCATATCATATGCAGTATAATGTTACATCCCACTACATCACATCACATGTGAGATTGGATCATATCTTATCATACCATGTCCTGTTGTATCACATATTGCATCAAACCACAAAATAAAGTATATCATATCTAATAACACATATCACATCATATATCATTCAGTATCACATTATAACATATGATATTAAATCATTTTCCATCATATAATGTTCTGGCATATTATATCACATCTTATTGTATGATATTGCATCACATTACATATCATGTTTCATCTTATTGTGTCTTACTGTATCATATCACATCATATATCATCATACTGTATCAAAACATTAAATTGCATCATATCTTCCCATAGCGTTTGATGTTCATTTATGTCACATCACATCATATCTTATCTTATTGCATCACATTCCACAATATTGTGTCATAGTGCATCAAAATGCAAAAATGTATCATATGTCATACATTGTTTCATATCATGGTGTATCATATAATATCACATTGCATTATATGCTGTCAAATTGTATGATGTTGCATCACATTACGTCAAATCATATATTATAATGCTAGATATCTTATTAAATCGTGCCATATCGTATTGCATCAAACCTGCAAATGTATCTTATCACATCATATTATAACAGCACATTGCGCCATATTGTATGATTGTGCATCATATTACCTCATATCATTTTATTTCATATTTCACCACATCTTAAAATATATCATATGTCATATTGTATCAAATCATATCTTATAAATTCGACAGTAAATGTATTCTATTAAATGTATAGCTGACCCCTGTGTCCCCCATGTGTGTCATTAAAGGTGACTGCAGAGGTTTGGCATCAAGATGTACCCCACCTGGTTCTACTGGTCAGCCTGGGTGAATCCTGAAGATGGCCATCAAGTCAGCAGAGGCACAGAGAGAAGCAAACGAGTGCCTGCCCGGCCATCTGAGCTCCTCTGAGCAAACGACGCTGACTGCCCAGCTCTGTCACCCCTCAAGTGTTTGTCTTGGGTGGCCCTTATGTGATTTTTTTTTTCTTGAGTATACAGTTTTGTAGCTTATTGTTCCATTTCCTCCTGGTGTGGTGTTTTCTGTTAAAGTGCACATTAAACTTCTAAATGCCTGCAGTCCCAGGAGCTCCTAAATGGGAAGTGCACTCCATAAAAATGAATACGTTGAGGGGATTTTTTTTCTTAGTGTATTAATCACCAAAAGACAGCCTGAGTGCTTCACAGCAAGCACAACTGTGTGTCACGTCCTGACCGCTAGCCAGATGGGAATTGCCACCGACATGAACAAACTGGAAAAAGTGAAACAAATGAGAGTGCAAAGTTATTTGTAACATGTACAAGAATCGACTGCCCCTTCATTTCTCTGAGCTCATTGATTTTCTTTTTTCTTTTTCTCCATTCTGCTGCACATCCTGTGCTTCACCGACCCTTCCTTTGTCTTGCAAGAGGATGTAAATAACATGGCTGTGGTTAAGAGCGGGCCGCTGGCGAAAAGAGGCCACTGACGGCAGGTGACGTGAGACTTCGACAGGAGATGAAGAGTGGGAGGTGTGTGTGTGTGTGTGTGGTGGGCATGTCGGCCATGGGGGGATCTCACGAGCTGGTGGGGCTTAGATAGATAGTTAGATAGATATGAAAAGCACTGTCTATCTATCTATCTTTAGATGCTTCGTCAGGAACATTTGTACCGATCTCTCTTTTGGGCTCCTAAAAAAACAAAAATGATGTTTTATGATGGATTTTGTGCCATTTGTATTAATTCATCTCTGCTTTTCAATCTTCCCATATTTTTTTCTTGAACAGTTTGTTTGTTTTTTTTTAAACTGCATGTTTTTCTCCCTCCTGGTACAAAGTAGCCCTACCCGTTGATTCTGTCAGAAAAAAAGATAAAAGTAAAAAAGTTTCAGTTATCTCGCGGAAGACACACGTTTTATTAATGACACATAATTATCTAAGTCTGTAACAACCTCCCAAATTGCCGATCATGATCGTCCAAAAAATGCCCTGAAGGGTATTAGCCATCAGGTCGACCTGTCATCCAGCGTGAAGTGGAAAAGGTGTTTGAATTTAAATTTTATTTTACTCTTGATCCACATGACCGATTGTGCTGATTTTTTTCAAAAAAATGTGTTAAATACTTGCATCAAGACATGTGCAAAGTATTGTGTAATTTGGTTTTATATTTTTAAAGTTATTAATATTTTTTCAATTTTGACTGCCCCAGTTACTAATGTTCCATATTTTAAATCTATAATAAATCGTGATTTTAATTAATGGTGACACTTAATAACGTTTAGTAATTGAAAAAGGGTGTTTTGATGAACCGTCTTTCCTTTTTAAATCATAATTATCTTCTTTTATCTGCTCAGAAAGCAAAAAAATACTTTTGGGAGCATTTGTATCTTTTATTCTTAATTAAGCATATTTTGGAATAACTGATCAGTTTTTAACAGCTGGGTGTCGTTTATGTATTAGTACATGAATGTCTCTGAACGTCCTGATCGTTTTGATGGTCCGTGGTGAGCAGAAAACAATCCATTCAAGTAGCGGCACTTCAGCAAAAACTCGCAAGAGATAATGCATGTTGAGACGGCTTTATGAGCGCTCATTTCCCGGTGGAGCGCCCCCTAGATGGTTCTATTTTTTTTTCTAGCGGCACTTCATCAAAAACTCGCAAGAGATAATACACGTTGGGACGTCTTTATAAGCGCTCAGCGCCCGGTGTAGCACCCGCTAGATGGTTCTATTTTTTTCCGTCACCGTTGTACTATACTGTACATGATTTTAATATTTAACCCTTTTCAGAATATTGCGTGATATGTGTAATGAGTGGATATTTTTGCCTATTGATTTTAAATGTCTTTTATTTTTACTGCTTTGTTTTACAGAAGCAATATGTTTTTACGTAATGGTCGTGCACGAATATATCTATTTTTTATTTTATTTTAATAATAAATATAAGTCGCTATATGAAATATAAACTGATAGTACTGATGCGCAGAATAATGGATTTCAGGTATGAGGAGTCTTGCTTGGACATCGAGAAATGGAGCTTTTTCACTATAAATAATATACATATATATATATAATAACAAACGTGGTTTTTTCCGTTAGCATCTTATAAAATACAGCTGAGCGTGTTAATCTTACTATCCGGAAGTGAATGAAATGACAGCTGCTGCGAGTTTTCAAGCATACTGGATGAAGACCTACGAAAACTTGGAAGCTTCACTGATCTTTGACATCATATATAAGGTAAGATTTTTCATGTTTTGTGCTTTCTGTACATTGCTTAAGTGTTTTTTTGTACATACTGTATTTAACTTGTGCATGTAATGTATTATATAATTAAGATGCATTGTGATGTGAACTAATTAGTCAAATTTGTCCTTTCATTCTTTTACTTAACCTGCTTCCTATGGTCTCATTAATAACAGTGCACTGCTTAAAAATGCAGAAATATATGCATTTGAAGCATAAGGTAAAGCTATAACAAAATCCAATACTAATCAATTTTTCCATCCAGCCACCTTCCTAACCAATTTATAGGGCAGGGGACAGCTGAAGCCTATGCCAGTCCTTCACAGGGTGAACACACACACACACACACACACATCAGGGCCAGTTTAGTGTTACCCACCCACCTAACCTGCATGTCTTTAGACTGTGAGAGTAAATCCACATGAACATGGAGAGAACATGAAAACTCTGTGCAGGACCACTTGGGACATAAACCTTGGTCTCCTTGTTAAGAGGCAGGAGCAGCACTACTGAGTTACTCTGCCATCTGATGATATTCATTATAGAAAAGTCCATCCATCCATCCATTTTCCAACCTGCTGAATCCAAACACAGGGGCCTGCTGGAGCCAATCCCAGCCAACACAGGGCACAAGGCAGGAACCAATCCCGGGCAGGGTGCCAACCCACCACAGGACACACACAAACACACCAAGCACACACTAGGGCTAAGTTAGAATTGCCAATCCACCTAACCTGCATGGCTTTGGACTGTGGGAGGAAACCAGAGCACCCGGAGGAAACGCACGCAGACACAGGGAGAACATGCAAACTCCACGCAGGGAGGACCCAAGAAGCGACCCCGGGTCTCCTAACTGAGAGGCAGCAGCGCTACCACTGCGCCACTGTGCCACCTTATAGAAAAATGAATTCTCTAATTAAATAGCTTAGTGGTGCTGAGGAATTGCAGCTAATATAGCCTTACAGAAAAGGAATATGACACACCAGTGAAATATGAAAAAGCTTCTGATATAAATCTTGAGCATAGAAACAATCAGAAGTTTTTTTTTTCTTTTTCTTTCTATAGTTAAACAATTTTTCTAAAATATGCATTTAATTTGAGGATTCTACTTAATTGTAATTTATGCTTTTCCACGCTAACATATTTTGTGCATTTTCTTTAACCCTTCTTGATGGCATGATTGTTCAGCTCGGTGCCACAGTGGCAGTGCGGCTCTCTTGCAGTTAGGAGACCAGAATTCTCATTGCAGGTCCTCCCTACGTGGAGTCTCCATGTTCTCCTGTGTCTGCATGGGTTTCCCCAGGTGCTTCTCCCCCACAATCCAAAGACATGCAGGTTATGTGTATTTGCCAATACTAGACTGGTCCTGGTGTGTGTGTGTGTGTGTGTGTTCACCATGTAAACCGAACTGAACAGATGCTGTTCCTGCCTCTAGTCCTTGGTTGCTGGGATAGGCTCCTGCTACCTGCAACCTTGTCCTGGTTTAGAAAGTGGATGGTTAAATGGATGGATGACATGATTGCTTTGTGAGATTTATACAGCAATGGGGTCTGAATGTTATCACAAGTAGGGTCTGTCAAATTCAGATAAACAATCAATGAAGTAACCCACAAGAATACAATATCTTAGTTAGGCCCGAAGCCTTTCAATAAAAAACAACTACTGAAAATATAGTGAGTACAAACAACGTCACACATATGTTAATGAGTTAACGTATTCAAATACAAACTTTAAAGATGACAGGTTCATTCCGAACTAAGAACATATGACTGTAAAATCATGAAATTCGGAGGTCAGACAATGTAAAGATGACCATCTGATTAGAGAGCGTGCTGGCCTTGTAGAAGAGCAGGGCCAAGACGGGCTGATTCTGTACCCTTTTTAATGGAAGAGAGAAATCAATCTTTAAAACAAATCACATTTCTTACATTGCCTTAAGAAAAATGCTTAAATATCACATTGTACAAGTTAAAATGACTGTGATTGTAAACTTGAATAAGCAGGTTTTGTAAATGAGCGGATGAACAAATAAAATAATTTAAATTTCACATATTCTTTAATTTGTCAGGAAATGGAAAGAACAGAAAATGAACAATATATCTCATTGATTTTTTCAGCTGCTGTATTCTTGTACAACACCATAAAGGGGAACTTCAGTTCTTCAGGGGGCAGTGTGATAATGGAGAAGTGCCACCACATCATGGCATCAGGCCCAACAGTAGAAGAGAGGGTGAAGAAAGCTTTAGGCAGCTGCCCTGAAGGAGGGGAGATGGCAGTGACGTTTCAGATCACTCACAGTCTGACAAAAATGAAATCTGAACGCAGAAAAACAAACCTGGAGTACCTCAGGATCACAAGATGTCAGCTGAATGTGTGGCTTTAACATCCGGTCAGAGTCTGTTACTGTTAGTTTGAAAATGTTTATTTCACTGATTCATTATTGCATTATGAATTAAATATTTAATTATTGTGACAATTGTTTAATAAAAAAACTACACTGACATTTGTAGTTGTAATATTTGGTTCAATAAAAATATTTTTTCCTCAATTATGTTTTTGTATTATTTGTTCTCTGTTATTTTGTTTGTGATTACATTGTTTGATGTAGTGTTTAAAACATTTACTTTAGTCTGGTATGGACTATTTCATTATAAAATATACATTATTTTACAAAAAAAAACCAAATATGTTTAGTGAATGGAGGAGGGTTGTTGTGAATGTAGAGTTTTATTTGAAATTTCAGTTTTACAAATTTGACTTAAGAAACTAGTTTGTGAAAATTAAGTTTGCATGGTGACATGGTGGTCTTTGCCTTATACTGTAATAATACTGTTACTATTCTCCCTTATGTTGCCATTTTTAAACATAGTTTATTTAACTTTAAATATAATATTTTAAGGATTTTAAAACTTAGAAATACTATTCTGCATTTTTAAACAGAATTAGTCATTGCCTGATATTCTGTGATTGCACCTCTATATGTTTTGGGTGTACAGCACCAGTCAAAGCACATGGAAAAGAAAGGTCAGCACAACTGATGACCACCACTGACCAGCTGGCCTTTGTAACTCAAGGCACCCTGAGCACACATTAGAGGGAAGAATACAACAAATTCAAAAATCCCACTAGTTTTCAGTAAGTTGTATTAATCAATAACTTAATATAACCAGGTGCTGGCCACATTTACACAAGGCTTGTCTCCATTA
Source organism: Polypterus bichir lapradei (assembly GCA_026402145.1). Classification (NCBI taxonomy): domain Eukaryota; kingdom Metazoa; phylum Chordata; class Cladistia; order Polypteriformes; family Polypteridae; genus Polypterus; species Polypterus bichir. The sequence goes on from JANRMT010043616.1 coordinate 14,720, forward strand.
AAGTTTTAATTCACTTTTTTGCATTTTAAACTATTTAGTCTGAGTCCCAGTGGAGTGCTACATAGATAAAGCAGTCTCAGTGGTCGTGTGGTGGGCCTTAGAGAGGAGCAGAAACAACTCGAGACACAAATCAGAATTGTGTTAGGCCACTGACACGTCACTGTGCGTTAATAAGAAAAGCTTCATGCCTTATTAGCCATCAATCGTTATTGCTAGGATTCCTTATATTAATTCTTTTACTTTTTATAAAACTCACATTAATTTACTAGGCCTTTGATTTCCTTTTTTTCATATAAAACTACAATATTATTTTTCTGTAGTGACCTAATCCTCCTGACAAATTTCTCTTTCTTGAAATTGCATCTTCCTGCAAGCCTCAGAGGGGAAGCAAAATTTACCTTTAGTACAAATTGAAATTACTTAAGCAACAACATTTTTAAAAAGCAGAAATACCCCAATTCAGCCTAATCAGCCCTGTCTTTGGGAGACTTGAGGATGTTTGCAGGTGTGCCTTCGATCACAAAAATACACAAATACAACATGGAATTTACCAGCAAAACACACTAACTTTTAAAACTTGAAGCCTCACATCTTAGCTAACGTATCAGACATCAAGACCTGAACAACAATCCATCAGGATTAGAGCTCGGCCTAACAGTCCACCTCATCTTATCTTGGCAGTGAAGAGAATAGGAAAGAAGGAAAGGGTGCAGGAGTGACATTAATGACTCAATATAAAAGTTAAAGATGTCTGTATAGCTAAAGCAATTCACATCTATCTGTGTATTAATACTGTAGTGTATCCAGCATGAAGTATTATGGTGCTATAGCCTTTCAACAAACAATGTGCTAAAACCAGGAACCTACTAACGTTAAGATTAATGTTTAAAACAAATATAAACAGAAAAATATTTTTTAAAAAGTCACCTTTTTGTGTTACAAAAGTGCAAATTGTGTTACAATATTACCCTTTTTTGGCTTGTTACTTAAGAGCCTGACTTGTGTTACAAAAAAGCCCTACAAGTTACAAATGTTCCCTGTGCTGTGGTACAAATGTGCCTTAAAGTTACAAAATGTCCCTACTAGAGGTACAAATGTTCCCTGTAGGTTACAAATGGGCCATTTAGTAGTTACAAAAAGGCCCTAACATCTAGCTATCTATCTATCTATCTATCTATCTATCTATCTATCTATCTATCTATTTAATCCTGCCAACTATGCTATCTATCTATCTATCTATCTATCTATCTATCTATCTATCTATCTATCTATCTATCTATCTA
>JANRMT010043637.1:4532-20286 GCA_026402145.1 Polypterus bichir lapradei
GCAGGGGTTCTATGGTCATAAATGATCTCAATCAGTCCTCATGGTTTTCAGTCTTCACGTGGAAGACTTAGACCAGCAGTAATCGAACTGTGAGGGGCGCCCCTCTGGGGGGGCACTGAAGCTGAACGAGGTGGGCGTCGAATAAATAAACAAGACATCAAAATTAATTTTTTACATTTTTTATTTCAAATTTAAATTTGCAAGCATATAATCACAGCGAATGCATTATAACTAAAATTAAAATAAAACATTTCTAAGGCATAGATCTAATGATTAACTGACGAGCGGCGCCACTGCTGCTGCTTTCATAGTCGTGTATTTTCAATCTAGAAAGTTCGAGACGTATTGGTATCTGTCGCGAACATTCAGATAACAGTAGATCAGGTGATAATGCGGCGTGACTGCACCACATTAGCAGTGTAGCCAATATTGCCAAATTGAGTTAAATAATTTGCTGCGTATTGGGTAATTTTCATGATGCAACTAACAGCGGTGTAATATTTGTCAGACGAAAATACATTCATCTCATGCAGATTGACTTAATTGGTGTCCTCGTTTACAAGATTTTTAAAAATTAAAACAATACAATTAAATAAGAATAAATAATTTATTTTTTGTGTTTGGTAGAATTACTACCAAAAACCACACAAGGCATCTTAATAGTTATTAAAGCACCTTAAAAAAAAAAAAATTGCAAATATTTCATCGAAGTTAGCCAAACACATGCAAATCTTATGGAAGTAAAAATGATAGGATACCGCGACACCGCACGAGTATCATACCTTTGTTAGTTGTTTCATGGGTTATTCTCATCTATCTTATATTATGCAGGGGGTGCAGAATTATTCTAGGTAGATAAGCTTAACATCTGTGAACATCCTTGACTGGTTCCACCCATCGAACATCTCTGGAGAAACCTGAACATAGCTGTCCACCGAAGGTCTCCATTCAACCTGACAGAGCTTGAGAGGATCTTTTAGAGAAGAATGGTGGAAATTCTGTAAATTCAGGTGCATGAAGCTTGTCACGTCAAACCCAAGACGACTCCGGGCTGGAACATCTTAGGGGCTTTAATGAAGTATTGGGTGAAGGGTCTGAATACTCATTTCTAGGAGAGAATTCAGTTTTGTTATTTTATTAAATAGTGCCAATTACTTTAGTCAGTTTCAAGTTATTTCAGAGACAATTGTGGGTCTTTCTGTTTTCGTGGAGAGATAACAAATTTGTCCATGTCTGTAGGTGACCCCTGACCTGAGGTGTTCTCTCTCTCTCTCCCTCCCTCTCTCTCTTTCTTTATTCCCCTGATGAACTCGTCTCTTCTTCTCTCCCCTCTTGAAAATAATAAAGTGCTCAGCTGGAACGAAAGACTGAAGCGATGATTAATCCTGTAGAGCCCGTCCAGAAATGTGCGACGGCAGAGTAATAGTTCAACAGGGAATACGCGCGAGAGAATCCATTACTGCCACCAACTAGCACTGAAAGAACGTGCTCTAATGGAATAAGCAACAGTTTCGCAGGTGAATGTTCAAATCTAAATGATTTGCCATTCCCCCGAGCAAGGAGGTTCTGCTCAAGCTTTATAACACACTGGTGAGGCCTCATCTCGAGTCCTGGGTGCAGTTTTGGGCCCACCAGACATAGCAGAACTAGAAAAAGTTCAGAGAAGAGCGACTGGGCTGATTCAGGGCTACAGGGGATGAGTTATGAGGAAAGATTCAAAGAGGAAGATGAAGAGGAGACCTGACCTGAAGTGTTTAAAATTATGAAAGGAATTAGTCCAGTGGATCAAGACGGTGACTTTAAAATGAGTTCATCAAGAACATGGGACACAGTTGGAAATTTGTGAAGGGGAAATTTCATACAAACATTAGGAAGTTTTTCTTCACACAAAGAACGATAGACTCTTGGAATAAGCGACCAAGTAGTGTGGTGGACAGGAGGACTTGAGGGACTTTCAAAACTTGACTTGATGTTCTTTTAGAAGAAATAAGTGGACAGGACTGGTGAGCTTTCTGTGAACATCCTTGACTGGTTCCGCCCATCGAACATCTCTGGAGAGACCTGAACATAGCTGTCCACCGATTAGTCTCCATCCAACCTGACAGAGCTTGAGAGGATCTGCAGAGAAGACTGGCAGAAATTCTGTAAATTCAGGTGCATGAAGCTTGTTACCTGTGGTGGGCTGGTGCCCTGCCTGGGGTTTGTTTCCTGCCTTGCACCCTGTGATGGCTGGGATTGGCTCCGGCAGATCCCCCGTGACCCTGTAGTTAGAATATAGCAGGTTAGATAATGGATGGATGGATGAAGCTTGTCACGTCAAACCCAAGACAATTCTGTGCTGGAATAACTTAGGGGCTTTCATGAAGTATTGGGTGAAGCCTCTGAATACTCATTTCTAGGAGAGACTTCAGTTTTGTTATTTTATTAAATAGTGCCAATTACTTTAGTCAGTTTCAAGTTATTTCAGAGACAATTGTGGGTCCTTCTGTTGTTGTGGAGAGATAACAACAAATTTGTCCACGTCTGTAGGTGACCCCTGACCTGAGGTGTTCTCTCTCTCTCTCCCTCTCTCTCTTTCTTTATTGAAAATGCCATCCGATTCCTCTGATGAACTCGTCTCTTCTTCTCTCCCCTCTTGAAAATAATAAAGTGCTCAACTGGAAAGAAAGACTGAAGCGATGATTAATCCTGTAGAGCCCGTCCAGAAATGTGCGACGGCAGAGTAATAGTTCAACAGGGAATATGTGCGAGAGAATCCATTACTGCCACCAACTAGCACTGAAAGAACGTGCTCTAATGGAATAAGCAACAGTTTTGCAGGTGAATTTTGCCATCTAAGTGATTTGCCATTCCCCCCGAGCATTTAGTCTTATTATCCTTGTACTCAAATGAGACAATTATTAAACGATAAATTGTTCAATTAAGGCGAGAGAGGACATGAAATTCCTTTAATCTGCCTCAAAGCCAAAATGAGTTTCTAGACTAAGAGTCTGTAATTTATGGCTGTCATTTGGGTCCCTTCCAATTTTCGAGGCACATGCCATTCAGGTCTCTTATCAGGATTTAGAATCTTGGGATTCCTTTGAAGGCAAAAGTCTTACCTTTGTGAATTCCGATAAAAAGAGCGAGCTGAGTTACCCTGTGACAGCAATGGGAGGCATCACAAAAAATTTGCTCCCTGCACCAAATATGAATAACTTTTTTTATCATTATCACTTTCACCTTCATAATGAGTGAAGTGTTTAAAATTATGAAGTGAATTAGTTCCATGGATGGAGACGATGACTTTAAAATCAGTTCATCAAGAATACGGGGACACAGTTGGAAACTTGTTAAGGGGAAATTTCACACAAACATTAGGAAGATTTTCTTCAGCTAGAGAACCACAGACACCTGGAATAAGTGACCAAGTAGTGTGGTGGACAGGAGGACTTAAAGGAACCCTCAAAACTTGACTTGATGTTATTTTAGAAAAGAAATAAGTGGATAGGACTGACCAGCTTTGTTGGGCTGAATGGCCTGTTCTTGTCGAGATTGTTCTAAATTAGGAGTCGTGGTGGACTGTATACTATCAACTGCCGGACAGTGCTCAGAAGCCATTAAGAAGGTGTTAGGTTATATAGCGCCCTGATGTATGGAGGATGAGTCCAAGGAGGTTCTGCTGAAGCTTTATAACACACTGGTGAGGCCTCATCTGGAGTACTGGGTGCAGTTTTGGGCCCACCAGATACAGCAGCACTAGAAAAAGTCTAGAGAAGAGCAACTGGGCTGATTCCAGGACTACAGAAGATGAGTTATGAGGAAAGATTCAAAGAGGAAGATGAAGAGGAGACCTGACTGAAGTGTTTAAAATTATGAAGTGAATTAGTCCAGTGGATCGAGACGGTGACTTTAAAATGAGTTCATCAAGAACACAGGGATACAGTTGGAAATTTGTGAAGGGTAAATTTCACACAAACATTAGGAAGTTTTTCTTTACACAAAGAACGACAGACACTTGGAATAAACGACCAAGTAGTGTGGTGGACAGGAGGACTTGAGGGACCTTCAGAACTCAACTTGATGTTATTTTAGAAGAAATAAGTGGACAGGACTGGTGAGCTTTCTTGGGCTGAATGGCCTGTTCTCATCTAGATTGTCCTAAATTAGGAGATGTGGTGGACTGTATACTATCAACTGCCAGACAGTGTTCAGAAGCTATTAAGAAGGTGTTAGGTTATATAGCACCTTGATGTGTGCAGTACAAGTCACAGGAGGTTCTACTGAAGCTTCATAACACACTGGTGAGGCCTCATCTGGAGTCCTGTGTGCAGTTTTGGTCTCAGGGCTACAAAAAGGACACCGCAGCACTAGAAAAGATCCAGAGAAGAGCGACTAGGCTGATTCAGGGCGACATAGGATGAGTTATGAGGAAAGATTAAGAAAGGAAGATTTAAGAGGAGGCCTGACTGAAGTATTTAAAATTATGAAGGGAATTAGTCCAGTGGATGGTGACTTTGAAATGAGTTATTTGAGAACACAGAGACACAGCTGGAAACTTGTGAAGGGGAAATTTCACAGATTCATTAGGAAGTTTTTCTTTACACAAAGAACTACAGACATATGGAATAAGAGACCAAAGAGTGTGGTGAACAGTAGGACTATAGGGTCCTTCCAAACTCACCTTGTTCTCGTTCTGATTGTTCTAAGTCAGTGGTTCCCAAACTCAATCCTGGGGACCCACTGTGGCTGCAGGTTTTTTGTTCCAACCAGATTAATAATAATCAATAACAACTGAACTCATTTAATTAGCTGGTCTTTTTACTCTTCTCTTATTCTGCATTCAGAAAAACGCAACAGTATGTTTTTTACATTTGTAAGACATTTTATAAGACAAATATTTCTATTTTATTCTAAAACTACAAATGCTTAACTCTTTTGTTGTTTTCCTATTATTTTCCCCTTTTCCTGTGTAGTTTGCTACCTTCATTTAACCCTAATAGTGACAATTAACAGTCAGCATAGCAGACACCCGGGATGATGAAAGCAGCAATGATTTCAGTGTCAGACCTGCTAATTAGTAAGTAATCAATTAAATAACCAGAACTGCTGGAAAAGCAGAAAAAAATTAGGCTGAAAATACTGTTAACGAATTAAAAAATCCTGCATATTCCCCATATAACTGCTTATTACATTTTAATAAAAATCTACCAAACTTAGTTTGTAATTTCTACATTGACTCCAAACCACAGAAACTGGGAAATAACTCACTTAATTAGGCTAAAAGTCCAATGGTAAAGGAAAGCTGGTTGGAACAAAACCCTGTAGCCACAGGGGGTCCCCAGGACCGAGTTTGGGACACTATTACTAGCCAGGGATATCCCCCTCTAGTGGGCATTATTGGAAGCATTTGGAATTCTTTAGTGCTTGTGATTGATAGTTTACGACAATTAATTGCAAACATGATGGGTTCAAAGGTCAGCAATTGACATGTTACCCGCTATCTGAGATTGTGGATTAATAGTCTTCTTTTGAAGAACAAATTTCGTGCCCAGTTTTAATTTTGGACTTTGATTTTTGGTTTACGTCCTTGTTTTGACGGCTGTTTCTCTTGCCATTTCCATTTTGACTCTGTTTCTCATTTCTGGCTATGTCTAAATTTTTGCTAAGCCCGTCACTGATTCCAAAGTTCAGTGCTGGAGGGCCGCAGTGACTGCAGGTTTTTGTTCATACCCAAATTGTTAACTGGAGACTAATTATTGCAGTTATTACTCATTACTGCTGGAGTATGTGAATTTCCCCTTGGGATTAATAAAGTATCTATCTATTTATGCAACATTTTCGTTAACTTGCAAACTCTTAATTGCTGCACTTCAGCAGCTCCCTTCACTTTTTGTTTTTAAACTGCTTCTTGTTTTCTTTGCCATATGCCAACAAGCAATGCCATGCAAAAGCAGGTTAGGAAGATGGATGGATATTTGAATGCAAATGATAAATGAACAAGCAGCTCACCGTCTGCCCAGGTCTCATTTACCCCTCTCTGTGTGTATTTATTAGGAAGTGTCTGTTTTAATGAAACACTGGGACAGAAATAGAAGAGACAATCCCTGCCCTCCACCCTATAAATCCAGAGGGTCTCCCACAGTTCCTAGTGGTTCATTGTGAATTCGCTCCAGAGTTGGTGTTTATTGTGATTTTTGGTGAATTACTGGATTTCTGATTTTTCAAATTTCTGCGCTTTTCTTAACCTTTCTTTTGGATTCTGTATTGGGACTTGTTTGGAAAATAGTGTGGTAGACAGTAGGACCATAGGGACCTTTAAAACTGGGCTTGATGTTATTTTGGAAAAATTCAGTGGACAGGACTGGTGGGCTTTGTTAGACTGAATGGCCCGTCCTCGTCCATATTGTTCTAATAGTGTGTGTGTGCGTCTGTTTCTTTGTGGATTGATCGAATTGTTCCCACCCAAGAGCTCAAAGCAGTGTTTCTTAAACGTTTTCTCGTGCTCCAATCTTGACCTTCTAGTTATTTTTACACCCAGTCCATGATGACCGTCAGATCGGGGAGAATTGCCGCCGACATTCATCACAGGGGTTTGAGCCCCTTAGAGCAGTCATCATGGGCTACTAATTGGAGAATCGTCGTTTATAGTCAGAATGGAGCAAAGCCGACCGCTTAAACTTCCTTCACAGGACACTCCGAAAAACCACTCGTGACCCTTTCCCATTCTAAATAATGACTTATTGAATTTAAAATTAAAAAACTATAGCTTAAAGGAATAAAAGAGTGATCTGATATTGGAGAATGAAAACAGAGACAAGCTACAAACTACAGTAACGAGTTGTAATATCGGCAAGCCTTGATTTCTCGTTAAATGAATACTCCACCCAAAAGGGATATTTTGTTTTAGTCTACTAGAGAAACGCACACCGCTCTGGTCCTCAAATACCGATGGTTCATACTGTCACGCCCATGAGCATCAGGATCGACAGGGTGGCTCTGGTAAGTCTACAGATACCTGGGGGGGGGAGCGGCCGCTGATGGTGTCTTTTCCCACAGATCTGTGCAGTTGCCAGGTGAGGAGGCCTGGCTCCGCCCACTCCCCCACAGGATGGCATGGGTCCCATTTGTTGAGATGTGACACTAATTCTTCAACAACATTTGGGGTCTTGTTCAGAAAGCGGACGCCACTTGAGACGGCCTTCCCCTCGCCCCCAAACACTAACCTTAAGGTCAGTAAAATAGGTCCCTGATGTTAAGTCACTATTTTAGGGCTAAAATGATAACAGAAATGTGAAGCCTACTTAAATACCTAATCTTAATTATTGTGAAACAACCAAGTGGCGTCCACTTTCTGAACAAGAGCCGACATTTGTCATGACAAAGTTCAATTTTCATTGCACTAGACCTGAGTTCGCTTCCCGGGTCCTCCCTGCGTGGAGTTTCCATGTTCTCCCCGTCTCTGTGTGGGTTTCCTCCGGGTGCTCCGGTTCCTTCCCACAGTTCAAAGATATGCAGGTTAGGTGCATTGGAGATCCTAAATTGTCCCTAGTGTGTGCTTGGTGTGTGTGTGCCCTGTGGTGGGCTGGCACCTTGCCCGGGAATTGTTCCTGCCTTGCGCCCTGTGCTAGCATGGATTGGCTCCAGCAGACCCCCGTGACCCTGTAGTTAGGATATAGCAGGTTGGACGATGAATGACTGTACATAGTGTGAGCAGTAGGGGGCATTGCAGCACCCCAAATACAACTGCACAGACACAAGTCCCGGGTGCAAACACACACATTTATCATACAAAGTACCTGAACAGAGGCACAATAATATAATACTCCTCTTCTCTCTTCCTCCACACGTCCTCCTCCACCCGACCCCAGCTTGCCTGAATAAGGTCGAGCAGCTCCTTTCTGTCTTGGACCCAGGAGTACTTCTGGTGTTAGGACACAGACCCACGGAAGCATTCCCGCGTCAAATGGAAGCCCCATGAAAGTAAGGATTGTTGAGAATTTTGATTAAGGATTGTGGACACTAGGGGCGCTGTTGCCCCGTGAAACCCCACAGACAGACGTCCAGGACACACGTTTAAAAGCGCCAAGAAGAATTTTAATATTTTTCTTAAATAAAGTGCACAAAGTACCATACAGTCCACAATTATCCAGTAACAATACAATAATCAATAATCACAATAATCCTCCACTCCCAGCAGCTTCGTCACCCAACCTCCCAACTTCGGCTCTTTTGCTGGGACTCGAATAGTCCTTTACTGTAAATAGCCCTTGACCCAGAAGTTCTTCTGTCCATGTGATTCCATAGCACTTCCGGGTCAGATAAAGAGTTATATTATTCTTCAGCCCGGAAGTACTTCTGTTCTTCCGTCCCCGTGGCTATACGGGAAACAACAATCCCCTTTCCTCCCTGCAGCATCACACGGCGGCACCCACAGCACCCAGCAGGGCTGTGAAGCTGAACTCCATCTTCTGTGATGCCCTGTGGGAATCTGGGGCACCTCTAGGCTGCAGGGAAGATGCCATTTAGTGTCTTGGATGAGTCAGCCAGGATCAATATGCTTTATCATTAGTTTTTAGTGCTTTTAGCTATGAAAAGGCCAGGCCTGGAGCAACTTTAAAAAGACACCATTTACTTTGTTAGAGAGGCCGCTTGTCATTCTCACTTACTTTGTTTTAAGTTTCTGTGAGTCAAGCAGTGAGAGAAGGTCAATGTGTTCTCTGAGGAAGCAAGCAGGGAGATTTTGATTTAAGGATGCAAGTGCTGATAGAAGACAAATCAAAGCAGCATGTAGGACCTTTGTCAGTGTGAGTGAGGGGCGAGCTCTCGGGGTAGCACTCAGATGGCATTTACAAGTATTAGGGCTCTTCAATAGATAGATAGATACTTTATTAATCCCAAGGGGAAGTTCACATAATCCAGCAGCAGTATACTGATACAAAAAAAAATATATTAAATTAAATAGTAATAAAAATGAAAAAAATAAAAATAAAAAAGCAGACAATAACTTTGAGTAACGTTAGCATTTACTCCCCCGGGTAGAATTGAAGAGTCGCATAGTGTGGGGGAGGAACGATCTCCTCAGTCTGTCAGTGGAGCAAGACGGTGACAAAAGTCTGTCACTGAAGCTACTCCTCTGCCTGGAGATGACACTGTTCAGTGGATGTGGTGGATTCTTCATGATTGACAGGAGTTTGCTTAATGCCCGTCGCTCTGCCACAGATGTTAAACTGTCCAACTTTACTCCTACAATAGAGCCTGCCTTCTTAACAAGTTTGTCCAGACGTGAGGCGTCTTTCATCTTTATGTTGCCACCCCAGCACACCACCGCGTAGAAGAGGGCGCTCGCCACAACCGTCTGGTAGAACATCTGCAGCATCTTATTGCAGATGTTGAAGGATGCCAACCTTCTCAGAAATTATAGTCAGCTCTGACCTCTCTTACACAGAGCATCAGTATTGGCAGTCCAGTCCAATTTATCATCCAGCTGCCCTCCCAGGTATTTATAGGTCTGCACCCTCTGCACAGTCACCTCTGATGATCACGGGGTCCATTAGGGGCCTGGGCCTCCTAAAATCCCCCACCAGCTCCTTGGTTTTGCTGGTGTTAAGATGTAAGTGGTTTGAGTCACACCATTTAACAAAGTCCTTGATTAGCTTCCTGTACTCCTCCTCCTGCCCACTCCTGATGCAGCCCACAATAGCAGTGACGTCAGCGAACTTTTGCACGTGGCAGGACTCCGAGTCGTATTGGAAGTCTGATGTATATAGATTGAACAGGACCAGAGAAAGTACAGTCCCCTGTGGCACCCCTGTGTTGCTGAACACAATGTCAGACCTGCAGTTCCCGAGACGCACATATTGAGGTCTGTTTGTAAGAGAGTCCACAATCCATGCCACCAGGTGCAAGTCTACTCCCATCTCTGTCAGCTTGTCTCTAAGGAGCAGAGGTTGGATGGTGTTGAAGGCGCTAGAGAAGTCCAGAAACATAATTCTAACAGCACCACTGCCTCTGTCTAAGTGGGAGAGGGATCGGTGTAGCATATAGATGATGGCATCCTCCGCTCCCACCTTCTCCTGGTATGCAAACTGCAGAGGGTCAAAGGCGTGGTGGACCTGTGGCCTCAGGTGGTGAAGCGGCAGCCGCCCCATGGTCTTCATCAGATGTGACGTCAGAGCAACAGTATACCTTAAGCAATAAGATTAAAATACAATATAATATGATATTAATTAGTTTGAGCGCAATAGGGGCTTAAGAGTTGATTGTCGAAAGTTAGGGACTTTTTCCTGCACGTGTGCCCGTGATGTAAACAGTAGCTTGGCCTCTGTCAGACCACCGGGCAGCTGGGTGCCATGACTTAACAGCGCTGGGCTCTTATATTAGCCCGCACATTCATATTTAACTAGCAAAATACCCGCGCTTCGTAGCGGAGAAGTAGTGTGTTAAAGAAGTTATGAAAAAGTAAAGGAAACATTTTAAAAATAACATAACGTGATTGTCAATGTAATTGTCGTAGGCTTATTTTAGTATTGAGAGTGAATTTGATGATTGTAAAGAGTTTCATTTATGACTGTAAATGTCGTGTATGAGAAATGCACATTTGTAGGAGGTAAGGATCTCTTTGTAAACGACGTTTCCAGTTCTGCCCTCAGGCTGTAAAATGACCAGGCTGTCTGCTGAGCTCACTCTTGAGCATGCAACGTCCAGTTGGCCGTGTGAGAAGCAATCTTGTGTCAAGTCAATGCCGACCGTTTTTAGAGTCTGGCCCTGTGATTTATTTATTGCCACAGTGAAGCAGACCCTTACTGGAAATTGGAGGTGTTTGAATTGAAATGGGAGGTCAGAGGGTATGAGAGGGATGTGAGGAATAAATCCAGTCTCTGCTGAGCCAGTGCCAGTGAAGACAGTTAGTTGCCTCAATGAGGCTCATGTGTAGAGATTTGATCTGAAGCCTGGTGCCGTTACAAAGTTTTGGTGGTTGTAAGTTTCGTAGTAAAGCGGTGGAGTAAACGAAAAGGCAGGAGTCACCAGCAGGAGGACGTGAAGCAAGGCCACCAATAACAGGCTTGGAGCGGTGGACTAAAGAAGAAGGGAGCAGTGAGCACGACGAATAGCTGAGGAAAGTAAGGAAGCGAGTGAGGAGGCACATGAGTCATTAATGTACATCAGTAAGGAGCCAATCACGTGGTAGGTGCACGGACAGGAAGGGGGCGGCACTTGTGCGTCTCTGCCGCGAAATAAATTGTCTGTTAACGAAAATAAGGAATGAAACCGCCAAAAGGAGAGGTCAGTTCTGAAAGTTCCTTATGGCATAATGGCGAGAACCGCCAAAAAGAAGACTTGATTTTCGAAAGTTTGTTACGGGGCACAGTGCAAAATGAAACGTGCTTAACATTTGTAAGTACAGTGTAAAGGATGGCCACGGGAAATTTGGGCTTCCTACGTATATTGGAAGTCACAGAAATAGTGAGGAGGGGTTTCCCCTATCCATATATACAGTTTAGGGGGTACACGTGTCCCCCCCCAAGGGTGTAGCAATAGGACATAAAACATACCAACTTTTGTAAGTACACTGCAAGGAATGAGCATGCGAAATTTCAGCTTCACACCAATATGGAAAGTGGGAGAACCAGTGATGAGTTAGTGAGGGCTTTGCCTTTTATATGCAGAGATACGGCCAGCATTTAAGTTTAGATGTCTTGTTATTGGTTTTAGAACTATTGACTATTGAAACGAGTTGCTTGGCATCTTTTTAAGTGGCCTAGTGAGGCACTATTAATTACTGGCTGTTGCTTTTCCTTATAATGTGGCCAGTTTGCTTGCTTTTCACTTACCTTGTTTTTTTAAGAACCAAGGACGTTGTGATTTTGAGGGAACTGAAAAGAAAAGTTTGTGTTTTAGGGACACCGCGACTCTGCTGGGCCTTTTGACTCACCAGAGTCTAAACAAGTCTTTTGGAAAAACTTTCAACTCTCCCCCAAATTTAAGGAAAACTAAGTAAACTGACATGATAGCACATACATTTAAATTTATATATTAAGGCTTATGATCATTTCAGATGATCAGATTAATAGATAGATAGATAGATAGATACTTATTTTATTAATCCCAAGGGGAAATTCATATACTCCAGCAGCAGCATACTGATAAAGAACAATCCTTCTATATAAAAGCGGTCGGGATTGTCTATCCGTCCCGTGAGTGGAAAGCGTAGCGGTATTCCGCTTATCACAGACTTACTACTTGCAGCTTGCGGTACGAAGCGACATGATGTGAGCAGAGTTCTGGTGCTCCCATCGTTCCCTTGCTTTTGTGCGCGATGCGCTGGAAAAATAGGCAAAATTATGTCTCTGGAAATAATTAATGTTGATGGAGTACAAATGCCTCACCGCGTAGTAAATATCAGGGGGGTTCAAAAGGGCGACCTCAATATAGAAAAAAAAGTTTAAATTTCATCACAAAAATAACAGAAACTACGGGTATTAAAGTAATACCGCTCAAATGCAATATAACCAAATTAATGAGTTTGTATAAAATATCAAATTGATCTACATATTGAATTGCCTTAAGAAGTGGTCAACTTAAAAGTCGGGTCAGCCTAGTATTAAATTAAAGAGTGATAACAATGACGGTATAACAGACAATAACTTTGTATAATGTTAACGTTTACCCCCCTGGTGGAGTTGAAGAGTCGCATAGTGTGGGGTCTCCTCAGTCTGTCAATGGAGCAGGACGGTGACAGCAGTCTGTTGCTGAAGCTGCTCCTCTGTCTGGAGATGATCCTGTTCAGTGGATGCAGTGGATTCTCCATGATTGACAGGAGCCTTCTCAGCGCCCGTCGCTCTGCCACGGATGTCAAACTGTCCAGCTCCGTGCCTACAATAGAGCCTGCCTTCCTCACCAGTTTGTCCAGGTGTGAGGTGTCCCTCTTCTTTATGCTGCCTCCCCAGCACACCACCGCGTAGAAGAGGACGCTCACCACAACCGTCTGGTAGAACATCTGCAGCATCTTATTGCAGATGTTGAAGGACGCCAGCCTTCTAATGAAGTGTAGTCGGCTCTGTCCTCTCTTGCACAGAGCATCAGTATTGGCAGTCCAGTCCAGTTTATCATCTAGCTGCACTCCCAGGTATTTATAGGTCTGTACCCTCTGCACAGTCACCTCTGATGATCACGGGGTCCATGAGGGGCCTGGGCCTCCTAAAACCCACCACCAGCTCCTTGGTTTTGCTGATGTTCAGGTGTAGGTGGTTTGAGTTGAACCATTTAACAAAGTCCTTGATTAGGTTCCTATACTCCTCCTCCTGCCCACCCCTGATGCCACCAGGTATGAATCTACTCCCATTTCTGTCAGCTTGTCCCTAAGGAGCAGAGGTTGGATGGTGTTGAAGGCGCTAGAGAAGTCCAGAAACATAATTCTAACAGCACCACTGCCTCTGTCCAAGTGGGAGAGGGATCGGTGTAGCATATAGATGATGGCATCCTCCGCTCCCACCTTCTCCTGGTATGCAAACTGCAGAGGGTCGAGGGCGTGACGGACCTGTGGCCTCAGGTGGTGAAGCAGCAGCCACTCCATGGTATTAATCACATGTGACGTCAGAGCGACAGGCCGGATGTCATTCAGCTCACTAGGACGTGATACCTTTGGGACTGGGGGGATACAAGATGTTTTCCAAAGCCTCTGGACTCCCCCCTGTTCCAGGCTCAGGTTGAAGATGCGCTGTAGAGGACTCCCCAGCTCCAACGCACAATAGCAATAGCAAGCTGTATTGTGTTAGTTAGGTTGAATTATACAGAAGCTTTAAAAATTGATTATCAAGGTCAGCCCCTGTAATTGGTACGTCAGACCGTATGTAGCTGCGTGTCACTGGCTGATGGCACAGCTGCCTTTGCTTTCAGGCTGTAACACTGGCCTGTATACACACATTCTAGATAGCATTTAAGTACCGATGTCAATGCTTCCTCATGAATCAATATCTGAATTAATCAAGGGAAAACAACACATACTAAATCTGCTGGCTTTGAGGAATATAAAAGTGTAAGGGTTTATTAATAAAGGCTTTAGCACTGTGCTTGCTGACTGAAGGCCTCTCACCTGCTTCCAGCTCCAGCAGCTTAACTCCTATCAGTGAAGCTGCGTGCTGCGCTCACCGGCACAGCTGCCTATGATGTTAGTCTCACTGGGTGTTGGTGCAACAAGCAAGTATTAATTGAGCAGTTCAGTTTTTCATACGTGGGTCATCCTGGTTCCAACTTAATGATAAGGGCTGAACAATTAAAAGACCTCCAATTTTTATTAGCTCAAGATTGGGAACGTGAGGAATGTAAAACACTATCAGATGACGGTCGTCTCTGGGCCAGGCGGCAAGTATGACCTTCGAGTCCTAATGATTCTTATAAAAAGATTGATTATTATTAGGGGAAGACGTTTACAAGGTGAGGTCATTATTATGAAAATATTATTAGGAAAGATAACAAGTAAAGTGGATGACGAGAATTATGTCTGAAATGGGGATGTTTTTGTGATTTGAACTGACATAAAAAACGAACCGCACCCAAACCATCGGGCTCACTTCATGAACTGAGACAGGCTTTATGTGCTCTGCATTTGTTTTCTATGCTGTGCAATGAAAGGTCAAGCAAAATGACACCTTTTATTGACTAACTAAAAAGATTACAATATGCAAGCTTTCCAGGCAACTCAGTCCCCTTCTTCAGGCAAGATGTAATTGATTGGTTGCCACAAAAGCTTGCATATTGTAATCTTTTAAGTTCACCAATAAAAGGTGTCATTTTGCTTGACTTTTCACTACATTCATAATGGCAAACACAGTACAACACCCTAGTACTACAGCTATGCTGTGCAATAAAGTCATAAATTCTGAAGATTTTAGAATATTAGAACACTCTAGATGAGAACAGGCCATTCAGCCCAACAAAACTCGCCAGTCCTAACCACTTATTTCTTCCAAGAAAACATTAAGTTGAATTTTGAAAGTCCCTAATGTCTTACTGCCTACCACACTACCTTATTCCAAGTGTCCATCGTTCTTAGTGTAAAGAAAAACTTCCTAATGTTTGTGCGAAATTTACCCTTAACAAGTTTCCAACTGTGTCCCCGTGTTTTTAATGAGCTCATTTTAAAGTCACCGTCTCGATCCACTGGACTAATTCCCTTCATAATTTTAAACACTTCAATCATGTCACCTCTTAATCTTCTTTTGCTTAAACTGTAAATGCTCAGCTCTTTTAATCTTTCCTCATAATTCAACCCCTGTAGCCATGAATCAGCCCAGTCATTCTTCTCTGGACCTTTTCTAGTGCTGCTATGTCCTTTTTGTAGCCTGGAGACCAAAACTGAACCCAGATGAGGCCTCACCAGTGTGTTATAAAGCTTGAGCAGAACCTCCTGTGACTTGTACTCCACACATCAGGTCTCACCTTCATCTCCTTTGGCTTAAACTGAGAAGGTTCAGCTCCTTGAATCTTTTCTCATAATTCATCAGACCTCCCATTGTGTATTCAAACCTCACATTTTGACTTCCTACATTTTATACTTTACATTTACTGACATTAAATTTCATCCCCAGTAGCCCTGGAATCAGCCTCGTCGCTCTACTCTGGACCTTCTCTAGTGCCGTTCTGTCCTTTTTGTAACCTGGAGACCAAAACTGCACCCATGACTCCATATGAGGCCTCACCAGTGTGTTATAAAGCCTGAGCAGAACCTCCTGTGACTTGTACTCCACACATCAAGGCGCTATATAACCTGACA
>JANRMT010043658.1:0-10606 GCA_026402145.1 Polypterus bichir lapradei
CCCCCTGGCATTTCCGGTACCCACCTGCTGCCACCTGGTTAATGGGCATTTCCCCCGCGCTCTGATCTCTGCCTGTTGTCGGGTGCGCTGTTTGACCGGCATCGGACCTTTTGTCAGTCGTGCGTAAGGAAAATGGTCGGGCGATCTTAGCCTTGATGCTAAAACTGGGGCTGATCATCGTTGTGATCCGAGACGGACCTTTGGGAGCCTGTAAGGTGTCAAAAAGGTAAGTCATCAATGGGGGCGGAGCAGACATCCTGCTCCTATCTGTGTGCAGCGCCCGGGGTGTGTACAGAGAGTACAGAGAGCGTGATTGACAGACCCCGGCGAGAGGATGTACAAGAAAACTTTAGAGAGAATCTATTACACACCCATGGAACCTGGCAGTTTTGGTGGTGTTAACAGCTTGTTGAGAAATGCATCAAGTCGTCGGAAAAACGTTAAGCGAAATAACGTATTGGAGTGGATGAATGGACAATATACCTACAGTGTGCACAAACCAGCACGGCTCAGGTTCAAGAGAAACAGAACCATTGTTTCAACGATTGATGACCAATGGCAAGCAGATTTGGTAGAGATGTGTTATTACTCAAAATTCAATGATAATCATAAATTTATCCTCACCTGTATCGATGTGCTATCAAAATATGCTTGGGCTGTGCCATTAAAGGCCAAGACAGGGAAAGAAGTTTCTCGGGGTTTTAGTTTGATCTTTAGACAGGGCCGAGTTCCTAAGAAGCTACAGACAGACCAAGGCAAAGAATTTCATAACACATTGGTACAAAAACTTCTAAGACAGAACAATATTGTACATTTTGTCACAAACAGCGATGTAAAGGCCAGCATAGTAGAACGGTTCAATAGAACCTTAAAGTCCAAAATGTGGAAATATTTTACATATGCCAATACTTTTCGGTATATAGATGTCCTGTCAGACTTTCTGCAGAGTTATAACCACAGTTTTCACACCACGATTAAAACAAGGCCTGTAGATGTGACCCCTGAAAATGCTCTGAGTGTTTGGAAAACAGTCTATGGCAGGACAGGGCAAAGAAATTCTACTCCATGCACTTTCAAAATAGGTGATCATGTCCGCGTTTCAAAATTAAAAGGTGTATTCGAAAAGGGGTATGAGCAGTCGTTTACAGATGAAATATTTATTATCTTGGACTGTTTTAAACGGATCAAACCTGTCTATAAACTAAAAGATTACGCAGGTGATGAAATTCAAGGGACGTTTTATACAGAAGAGTTACAAAAAATAAACCCCGATGCTAATCAGGTGTACCGCATCCAGAAAATTCTAGCCACTCGTGGTCGTGGTAGAAACAAGCATGTATTGGTAAAATGGCTTGGCTGGGACAAGAAATTTAACAGTTGGGTCAAGGCTTCAGAAGTGAAAGACATAAGGAGTTGAGAAAGCAAGAAAAAAAAAAAAAAATGTCTAAAGTCAAAAATGGATTTTATGTGACACTGCCGAGTAATTCATCGGCCAGGACTTTTCCCAACAACACGATAGCATCATTCACCGTTCAGCTAGCCAAGACAATAGAACTGTCCAGAGACTTGGAAGTGGCATTGGTGGAACTGACTTACCCAAAAATGTTCAATTCCATCACCCAGCCAACACAATTTACACTAATGAATGAGGAAACAAGATCAACAAAATGGACATACACTTTAAACAAAGGTTATTTCAGGAATATGGAAGCATTGTTGTCGGAAATGAATCATGTCATTAATACCAACCCGTCATCACCTAAGCCAATACTTAAATACAATCCTGCCAGTAGAACCGTTCGCCTGATGGGTGATAAAGGCATTTTGCTCCAAGTGTCCG
The DNA here is from genome assembly GCA_026402145.1 of Polypterus bichir lapradei. NCBI lineage: Eukaryota > Metazoa > Chordata > Cladistia > Polypteriformes > Polypteridae > Polypterus > Polypterus bichir. The sequence continues at coordinate 1,841 of JANRMT010043658.1, forward strand.
GGGAGCTGTCTTACATTCTCGGGTTTGATCATGATAAGCCGTCTTACAAGTCACCTAACTCGGCTGATATCACAGGTGGTTTTTCCACCATGTTTGTGTATACAGATATTATCGAACCACAACATGTTGGAGATACGCATGCGCCATTACTGAGATGTGTAAACATAAAAGGTGAAGACGGTGCAAATGTCACCATATTTTTTGAAAAGCCACACTACATACCTCTCGCCGTGCAAAGCTTCAATACTATAAGGCTTGAAATTAAGACGGACCAGAATAAACCAGTTCCGTTCCAGTATGGTAAAGTAATAATCAAGTTGCATTTTCGTCCAGCAAGATCTATCAATTTTTAAACATGCTTGTAACAAAAATCTATGGAGATCCACGCACCTACGCATCTTATTACAAGACACAAGCCGGCAATGGTCTACCAGGGTTTCATGGTCTCCCGGTCCAGTACGGTGGTGGTATTGGTGGTATTTTTAAAGCTCTCTTCAGAAAAGCAGTGCCTCTGTTTAGGCGTGGGCTAGAAATTGCTAAACCTCATGTCAAGTCTGCAGCGAAAAGCATTGCTAATGATGTCATGAGTCACGTGGCAGGTGCTGTAATGAATAAAGTTGCAACACCCCAACAAGAAGGTTCTGGTATGATTGTTATAAAGAGAGGTGTCAAAAGAAAAAGACACACACCCCATCTAGCAGTGCTCGGGCCACCTGCACGGCCCAGGAAGAGAGCAAAGAGGAAAAAAGCTTTACACTCTGCCAAAAGAAAAAGAAAATCAACCAAGAGAAGATGCATAACCAAGCAAAATTCTGGTGATATATTCTAAACATGGCTTTTGTACACTGTGCGTCAGATGAACGTGCAAAATCGGAACTGGACGTATTTCAGCTGTCACCAACACAAACCAGCATTGAAAAAAGCTACTATGTTGAAGTGCCGCCTCTCACAGCATTGTCAGAAAGTGCTCCACTTGAGTTTTCGATTGCCGGAAATGATCAATACCTGGACCTCAACAACACACTCCTATACTTAAGCTGTAAAATACATAAAAGTGATGGAACAACTCTGGCCGCCGATTCACGTGTTGCCCTTGTAAACTACCCGATTGCTTCTTTGTTCAGTCAGGTGGACATCACCGTCGGGGACAGACTGATTAGCCAGAGCAATAACTGTTACCCATATCGAGCGTTTATCGAAACCGTACTAAATTTCGGAGACGAGACCCTGAAAACACAATTTTCAGCTGGACTGTTCTATAAAGACACACCCGGTCACCACGAAGTCACTGCTCTGGATGGCCCAAATTTGGGATTCAATAAAAGGGCTGCTTACTCGTCCAGAAGCCTCAGGATTGATTCATTAGGTCACATCCATGCAGACCTGTTCTTTCAAGAGAAATTATGAATTAATGGGGTTGATGTGAAAATAAAGTTGGTACGGAATAAGGATGACTTTTGTCTGATGAGCAATGGTGATCAATTTAAGGTCACCATATTATCAGCATCATTGTTTGTGAAAAGAGTTCAAGTCAACCCTGGAGTCAGACTGGGTCATGCAGAGGCCTTGATGACCAGCAACGCAAAATACCCAATCGATCGGGTTCAGATGAAAGTGTTCAGCATACCTACTGGTAGTCGTGTCTGCAACCAGGAAAACCTGTTTCTGGGACAGCTGCCAAAATTGGTTGTTTTGGGGTTTGTTGACAATGCAGCTTTCAGTGGCAACTTTACACACAACCCCTTTAATTTTAAACATAACAACATCAACTTCATGGCTCTTTACCTGGATGGAGAGCAGATACCCAGCAAACCTCTGCAGCCTGATTTTGCAAATGGTCACTGTGTCAGAGAATATTTTCAACTGGTGGAAAACGCAGACAAGAGGATGAAAGATAAGGCACTGTTATTTGATCGTGAAGAGTTTGCTAAAGGCTATTCACTTTTTGCATTCAATCCCTGATATGGAATCAACAGGACACTATTCACTCATCAAAACAGGCAACCTCAGGACTGAAATAAGATTTGCCGAACCGCTGCAAGATACTGTGAATATGATTGTGTATGCGGTTTTTGATAACGTCATTGAAATTAACATGCGTCGGCAAGTTATTTACGACTACAGTTAAGCCGTAGACATGTTCAGACATGAAGCCTCTGGACACTGAGCAGCTAAGGACCACCCTTGCATCTGGGCCACTGACACGCAGCCATTTTCTGGATGTATTCCCTTCAGATCAACTGCCCAAGGAGAAGTTGGCTGCCAGACCTCTGTTTATGATCGTAAACACAGATCCCCATGATAAACCCGGAAAGCACTGGATTGCCATTTACCTTGCAGATCATGGAAAAGCTGAATTTTTTCACTCGTATGGAATTCCCCCAGATTCTGAAATATTTCCCCAAGTTATTATGAAATTTTTGAAGATTAATGCTAACTGCATTACTTATAACAGTATTCAGTTACAGGGGTTTTTATCCAAAACCTGTGGTCACCATTGTATTTTCTATTTGAATCAAAAAAGCAAAGGACTTACCATAAACCAGATATTGGCGTTGTACCCAGGAGATGTTCATCTAAATGACCAGATGGTTGTTAGATATTTTCATCAAATAAAAATGGGACAAACTGAAAATATGAAACTGGACATGTTTACCCAGAAATCAGAAATAAGTCAGTCATGTGTGTGCTTTTGCTGAATTATATATGCAGAAAAAAAAAAAAAAAAAAAAGAAAAAAAAAAGGTACAATTATGTGTATTCCCTTGTTTGAAAATAAAATAAAATAAATGAGCTATTAACCAACATAAAAATGTCTGTGGTTATTATAGTGAATAATCCAATAATCAGACAGATAAAAATTAAAAGGGTATGTTAATATTTTATTTATTATTATTTTTTTTTTTTAAATGTTCACACAGTAATAACACACGATGTAAAAGTATTTTCACAGAATTAACAGAGTCATGATACAAGCAAACAAAAGAAATGATCTAAATAAAAATACTAATAATATACATAATACACAATAATAAAACACTGTACATTAAAGAAGTTGCTTCCTTAATTTTCTAATCATTAATACAGGGGTATAAAAGTATTTTCAGAGTTTTGACACATTAAACAAAATGATCTAAAATTAAAATACTAATAATGCTCATAATACACAATAATAAACAGCCATATTAAAACACTATTTTCTACATTTTATTTTTAAAATACTTGTATTCATACTGTTAGCCATCTGTTTTTTTTTTTTAAATACTTGAACGTTTCTAAAGACTGGCCTTTTTCTCATCTGTCTAGATAATCTGGGTGTTTCAGCTGCATAGCCAGAGGCCCGGTCGAGCGTGGATGGAAAATCACGTGATGCAGTCGGGCCAAGCTGTTTACTAGCTGATTGAATCGGCTTTGTATCACTTTTAATCTCTTGAAATAAAGCCCGAACGCCCATGTTCGGAAAAATGGACCCGGGCACGTTAATTTCGGCCATAGCGTTAAAGAATAAATCCCAACCTTTTGGTTTTCCACTCTTGTTTAATGTAAGTGTTTGCGTAGCGAACTTGATCAGATCAACCATATTTGTGCGAATAACAGGTGTGCCTTTATATAAAAATTCCCCTCTTTAATTCCAGGACGTTGTGGACGGGTTTTGTGTCATTTTCCGAATTAGCATTTCCGTATTTTTCCGCTGTCTCTGAGTGACGGATTCCAAAACGTCTCTTATGACAATATCACCCGTGTCATTGTTCGGGTGCAACGATGTGGTCTGGGATGGAGCTTCAGTTTCTGGTAGAAAGAGAGTCAATGTAGAGTTCTGTTATTCCCGTTGTCTCAATAGACTCAGATAACGCTGCAAAGTATGAAAATACAGTTCCACTTTTTCATGCGGTGATAGGGCGCTATTTTGTAAAATACTCCTCATTTCATGGTCAAGAGTTTGCATAGTATTTTTTGTCATATCTGTTTCTCCACCGACAGGTGTTTGGACTTGCCCCAGTTGCTGTTCTGGTACAAGATACATTTTCTCAGTGTGCTCCATTTACCGATTCGAAATTAGACCGGTGAGTAAAGGGATTGCTATGCCGAGTAGTTGACCGATAAATCCACCAGACTGATTTATAATACGTTTCTTTCGTTTAATAGTAACTTTTTTATTGCTCAGATTTTTTATAACAATGCGTTTCTTTTTAAGAATGCCAATCTGTCTGGAATTTAAAGGTAAGCTACCCTTAATTGCATTGAGTGCAATTTCACAAATAGCCAGAATTAAATCGCCAGAAGCTGCACACAAAATGGACTTTCTCTGTTTTGGTTTTGCCTTTATAAGCAATCGCATGAGCTGTAAATTTCGTTTAATCCTGGACGACATGTTGATCAGGATGACGTCTTTTACCAAATGACACCGGGACCCCTAAAATCACATTTTTTTATCCTTGGGCTTTTTAAACACGTAAGCTACTGGGCGCTGCGATGGGTATGTGGATGCTCTGAGACGAAAGTCATCTGGAGTGTTCGTATTTAAATCTACCAGTAAATACCCAAAGGCTGACTTGGTGGCATCCTCATAAGCTTCGAGAAAGTAGCGCCACCTTGTAGGGTACATCTGACGGGCCAATATTGATATTTGTTGTCTGTCTCTCGGATTCTTAAACAAAACAATGTATTTTGCATTTAAGGTAATTGTTCGGTTCTGCTTTCCCTGGCAAAAAAGATTCTGAACAATATAGATTACGCTCAGATTTCTATGATGAACATACTTTGTGAATGCCAATTCCAACTCATTACTTTTACAGGCAGATTGCATGAGATCATCCACGACAACTAAGTTTATTTTATCACGGGGCAACAATACATCATCATTTAGGGAGTCAGGGAGACCTTCTATAAATTTTATATATCTGAATTTTTTCATCAATTCTGCATAGAGAGGTTGCCAAACGGAATAACAATACAGGATATTTTGTGGTTGGTGAGACATCATTTTAGTCCCCGATTCTAGTAATGTTTTCACAAAAAAAGATTTTCCACAGTTACTCGGCCCACTTAAGATACAGGAAAATGGGTGTTGTAAACGAACGTCCATTACTAATTATGTATTTATCTCAGAATCAATAGCCAAAAGGTAATGAGGTGAATTTTTTTGTTAATACGCGCTTGTCATATACAACTTTTTGTGGTTTTTTTTTATTTTTCTGGTTTCTATATGCCAGCTGCGTTTTACCCTGACAATACCAAAATCTTCAACTTTGATATTTTTATGTTCTGAAGACAGTTTTTTATTTTCTGCATAGTCAAATAGCAGTTCTTTTAAGCTTTGAAAATTCACCTTTTCACAGTTCTTAACATTTAATTTTATACCTTTAACTTTTAGACAGGTTTCACCGTTGGATAGCTTATAACCATAACTTTTCGGACCAGTGCTTATAAATTCAGTGATGTATTCATTCGTTGGTACCTCGCTCGTCAAGTTCCCTATATAGCATCCAATTTCTGGGTCCCATTCGTTTGCTCTGGAAATATAAAGAATTGAATCCGTGTCATAGTATAGTATTCTTTCGTTCAGTTTGTTTAAAAGATTATACAACTCTAATCTTGCATAAGCTGTAGTAAAACTAGCAATAAATATGTTTACATTGGCCGGTGTGCTGTAACGATCTTTATCGTATGTCCAAGTCACACAGGCACATTCATCATCAATAAAATCACAAGTAGATACCTCATAATTTGGGGCAAACAATAATTCAAACAGTTGTTCTGGATCCGTAACTAAAGATGTATGTGGCAAATTAGGTCTTTGTGCAAACTTACCCCATAAGGAATTTAAAAAAAGTTTTGCAATTTGTCTTCTGGCCGGATTTTTTTTAATTAGGTGCTCACTTAATTGTACACCTTCCTTTTCATAAAACATGGATACATATTGATTACACTCTTCTGTGTTTAGGCAGCTCTCAGGATAACCCGAAGATTCTTGCTTAGCTTTTAAATGGGCATTAATATACTCTGAGAAAAGTTCAGTAGAGCTTTGTTCAAAATGCCATATCTCATATATGCTTTCAATTTTGTATCCCTGCTGAATGGCTGCAAGCAATTCCGGTGTTGTCCAGCATCCGGTAAGCGCTCTTTCCTCGTGAGTGTGTGTGCAGGGTGTCTGCTGTTGTGTTACAGCACAAGTTTGGCAAAGTGTAAAGTACAGTTTTTTGTTTATTTTGCATGGCAAAACAGGGAATAGAAGATTTCTGGGTGGGTACACCCTAACCCAGGCTAATCCGAAATACGTTTCTAATGGTTCAAAATCCTTATAAATAATTTTTGGATGACCGATTGGATATCTTTTGGTTTTATTCACATAAGGATATAAACTCGTAAAATCATAGTAATGGATTTTTTCACCAGCGCCCACCTTGTAGTATAAGCGTGATGCATTTGTTCTACCGCCAAAGAGAGATTCCCTGGGATTCGAAATCTGAGGCAGACGTGCTGTTTTCAGAAAATTCTGCACACCGGATGTTTTCACGAACCAGACGCTGTTATGTTCCCAGATTTGATGCACCTGAAACCCCTGCATTTTTAAGTAGTTAACTTTTTCCATAGTTTTAGAATAAAGCCAACCAAATGTCGTGTTTGTAACGCTATTCCATGATTTTTCACTGTAACAGATATTACAACCATGGTAAAAGCATCCGTTAAATTCAAAAGCCATCTTTATACCATTATTTTCTGCATACCCGTCTAGATAATATTTTCCAATACGCATTTCACCTCCGGGTTTTAACGCATGCCGAATATCTATTTTATCTTCGGCCTCTTTATACATGAGCCATTGGATGGATGGAGAAGAGTACCTCTTTTGTTTTCTGTGATAACTGTCTTGTAATGGCAAAGCTATGGTTTGCTCACGCAAAAATTTAAGTCTAAACATTGCCATACAGACGCTCGCTAAAGTAACATATTGAAAAGGATCAATAGATAATATGTTGTATTTGGCCTGAATCTGCTCGTTTAAATCAATACGTGTTGTTTTGGTGATCTCCATAACCTCTTGCCTGAACAAGATACACGCCGACCTTAGAATTTCAACATCTAAACGGCAGTACATTTTTAATTCCTTTTGAAAATCAAATACATCATTCTTGTGTTTAGAATACCATAAAAGAAAATCTTTCTTCTCGTCTGGCATCATACTTTCTACACCATAAAATTCTACAGCCGGTCTAGGCCCGACATAATTTTGGTTTTCAGCAGTGTTAAAAAAATGAGGAAAATAACCTTTCGACCCTTTAAAACCCAAAGCCTGCGGTAATTTACACAATTTTGATGCTAGAAAGTTCAAAGAGTCTATGAATCTGATGTTTAAAACTTTCACTGATATCGACATGATTTTTCCACCGATCGTTAACAAATCCATTTTCATTTTTTCTTTTATCAATTGACTAATTACAAAATAACTGTCATAGGATTTTGCATTATGTGCAATAAAAGTGTAATTCTTAAACTTTTTATCTATAAATGTAGAGATAAATCTTTCAACACAATCGTTTCCGGCAAACTCCCAGCTTCTGTTACCATCCATGTGTAATGCATATATGTAATGCGGTTCATGGATTCCGTTCTCTTGCCTGCATTCAAAATCATAAAATATATATTTTTTTGATACCGGAGTCTTTAATAACGGTTGCATATAACATAAGTGACTGTCGCAGCCGGTGATAGCTTCTTTACAATTTGGACATAATCTCGGTTTGCAAACGTGGGTATGGGCTGTGTAACACTGACAACTAACGCAGTATTCTTTCCACTCGCATGTTTGTTTATTTTGGTGTTTACCGAGGCAGTCGTTTGATTGACAGATGATTTTGCATATCGGACATCTAATTAAGCAGCCTGTTACTTCAATGCAAGAAGCATCTAGGCAGGCCCTGCAAGTATTGGCACAAACATGGCGATCTTTGTGTGAATATGCGGCATGACAAATTTCACAAAAATAATTAGCCCCGATAAATTTCTTCACATCTAAAATCCCAAAAAAGTGATCGCTGTGTAACAGAAGAAAAATAACTTTATTATCTGTCGGCGTAGGACCCGTTGTGAAGTATTTCCATGCACTCTCATGCATGTATAGCACCTTTATAGAAACATTTAATAGACGCTCAAATTTTTCTACATCTGATAATGATATTTTCTTATCTTCCGAAAATCCCAATTGCATATGCATTTGTCTAGCTTTTTGCAGAATGTCACTATCCGGTCTGTCTTTCTGACTGAGTAAGCGGATGACAGCGCCTGCAAAACATAAATTACCCCGATGTGAGAAATCCACTAATAGACGTCGTTTAGTACTAATAATTTTACTGAAGAGCAATGTGTTGATTCTAAGCCTTGCTCCACCCTGCATGTTTTTCACAATGGTTACTACAAACCGCAGAGAGGAATCTGTAATTATCTCAGTATTACTTTTCAGCATCTGAGACACATAATTTAAAAAGCTTCTGGCGTCAAAGCTGTCTAGATTCTTTTTTTAAGAATAAAGATTGTTTTGCAAACTCGGAGAAATAAGTCGCAATTGAACAAAATCACATGGCGCAATATTCGGGGATAATGTGTCTAAAATATCCTGAATACCTTGATGTACAATGTTTATGGCATGCGTATATGACTTAATTCTATCCAAATCCATAAAACGGAATTCATAGTTATGCTCTGTAGCCCTAAATCTTTTCATCCGTCTTTCAGATTCCCTTACAATTTCAACATGTGCATTAAGAGC
>JANRMT010043676.1:0-12570 GCA_026402145.1 Polypterus bichir lapradei
CTTTTCATGGCGACTTTGATATGTGACTTCTTTTTTATTTTGGGCACTGTGTGACTTTGTGAACTTCAGCTTTTGAGTTTCTCTGACACGCTATGTTACTCGATCAACTTCCTTTTATTGATTATACCACTGTTTAAATCAACAAATATTATGTTTTTCTTTGTGTCCACTTGGTATTCGCTGAAATTTTTATATTTTCCCCCGTGCTTTTCCCATTGTCTTTTCACAGAACGCTGAGCTTAAGGGCTATTTATATTGATTTGCATATTCAAAGAGGCGTAATTCTGGGAGGAATTGGGGCGGGACAGCAGGTGCGTGCACATGCGTTACTTTTCACGTTGACCGGGATTTATGTAGCGGAAGAACATGGAAGTTGGAGTATGCACAGATTCCTGCATCTGGATTTTTCTGTGCATAATCACATTTCGGCTTTTGTGCTTATGTCATGTTATATTGTGAATTTTACGCACAGTGTTATGCATGAGGCCCCAGGAGATTAATGGATGATAGAAAAGTATAGTAATGACAAAGTTTATTTAGTTCTGTATTAAATGATCAAAAAGATAAAAAACCAAAACCAACAAATAAGAGACAAAAACTTTATTCAAAAAACAAAGTTATTATGTTATAGCCAGGGTCTTAAGTGTTTTATTTTTATCTTTGTGATATTTACTATGAATTATTTTGTAAATAATATTTTGTTTTTGGTTTCTTTATTTATGTTTTCAGTGGTCTTCAACTCACTTCCTGGAGGGCAAAATTTTTACTTTAGCCAGGTTCCTAACTTAGATGATATCTCTTGCTCTTAATTTAACCTGTTGCTAAATTAGACTGATGGAGAAGAATACAGTAACAATGGCTACATGCTTCAGGAAATAAAGACAAAGAAGGAAAGGTGGAGCTGTGGTGCTATGTGATAAAAGTAATATTCAAGCTCAAAATATAAGAGAAAGACAAAATGTCACAATTACTGTAGTTTAACCTAGTAAGGAGGAAGTACAAAGAATTGGTGATTTGGAGTCTGCTACAGGCCACCACATTCCGATATTTCAGGCAGTAGCATATTACCATAGTAAGACATATGCACAATAAAGAGGAATCAGAGGCCAATGTCTGATTTTAACTTTCCAAACATTGTTTGGGAAGCCTCTATCAGAAATACAAAAGAGGAAATGATGTTATTTCACTCAATTTGCTTCAAGTTCAACATGTAACAGCTGTCTAAATGTAATCTTTAGGAACAATAAAGACAGAAGAATAAAAAAGAAGTAATGTATACTTTAAGCAACAGTAATCACAATTGAGATCATTGATGAAAACAGAAATGTATACCAAAACAAAAGATTTAAAATCTGTACAGAATTTATAGAGATAGGGAAATATCTAGAAATACAGAATGGGAAAGAAAAATACATGATCTGTGTGAAATTAAGTAATTAATGGAGTCCTTAAAGGGTCTGTCCTTTGTCCATTAATTTTTTTAATTTATATTAATGACATAGACTCTGGTGTAGTTAGCAAACTTGTAAATTTTGCAGATGATACTAAAACTGGAGAAATGGAAGATGCTGAGGAGGCAGCAAAACAATTCAAAAAGACAAACGAGACAAACAAGTTTCAGAACTGAGCAAACACTTGGAACGTTCAGCTTAATGCAGAAAATTGTCAAGTGCTACACTTGGGCAAAAGTAATATTAATTAGAAATACAAAATGGAAGACACTGGCCTAAAGGAAGCAACCATGAAAAATGATTTAAGGGTCTATGTTGACAAAACATTTTCATCTTGTAAGCTATTAAAAAGGCAAATAAGATGGTATGTTACACTGTAAATAACTGTTGAATATAAATCAAGGAGTGTTATGCTCAACCTATAGAATGCACTAGTGGGAGTACATCTAGAGTTCTGTGTATAATTCTGGTCACTATGCTACAAGAAAGACATAGCAGCACATGAAGCTATAAAGAGGACAGCAGTCATGCACATATCAAGATGTAAAGATATATCCTACTTTGACAAAGCATTATACTTGCCTAGCATCAAGCCAAAGAGACAGCATGGTAGCCTAATCCAGTCTTCAAAATAATCAATGGCAGTAATAAACTAGATCCAGCTGAAGTAATTCAATTAAACAGTGAAACACAAGGAGAACAGTGGAAAATAAGAGGAATTGCTTTTAGGACTGTAGCCAGAAAGCACTTCTTTATGAAAAGAGTTGTGGAAATCTGGAACAAACTACCAAGACATATATTTGACGTGGAAACTTTAAGGAGAATCTGGAACATATTTTGGAACAACTTAGCTATTAGCTACAGTAAAAAAAGAAGCTAGATGGACTGAATGGTCTCTTCTCGTTTGTCAAATATTTTATGTAAGTATGCTATAGTTTCCAAATAATCTCATTTTGCCACGCTAGACTTTTACCTGCCTATTTATTTTATCATTTCTGTTAGCATTATCCAAGTGTTTTCTGTACCAGATCTTTTAGAATTTCACCATTTTCTTTTAAAATATTTTATTGGTACCCACTAACACATTTATTCAAATTATATCAAGTTGGCTAACTTTGTTTAGTTGTTGTTTAAGGAAAAAGAAGCAATTATGGGTTATGATATGTTATATTCACATTCATATCCAGACTAGTCAATTTAGAATGACTGACTTAACTCTTTCACGGTGGATATCAACTTTTGTCGAAATTCAGGGATACAGGACAGTAATCATCTGAAAACTGCAACAAAACTTGCTATTACATTTTAGTTCGACTCTCTTTACTCGAAGGAAAGTTCGCTTCGTTGATTTGATCTTGATTACCTGTGCATGCATGAGTAGCGTAGAGCAAACTACCTCTAAAATGGCATTGACATTTTGCTGGAGACCAAAGCAAATGCTCACAGCAAAATACTCCATGGATGACGTTTTGTGTATTATCATTGAATTGGACTCCAATTTTGATGCAAGTAATTGGAGATGGAGGTGAAAAACGAAACTGAGGTAACAGAATCTGCTGATTGCTCTCCTTCTGGTCGCAGTGCTGAACACATTCGTGTAGCTGATGCACCTACTGCATTTTTTGCCTGGGAGGACCACCATTTACAATGACAAGAGGTACAAACCAGATTGCACCACACAGCAAATGCCATCGCCACCCACATTCATCACAAAGACAGCCAGGCAGCCAGCCTGCTGCGCATTCCTGCTGGCCTTTGAGCCACCTCCACATTGCCGCTGCTGCCAGAGACATCAAACAGATGCCAACAGCAGCCACATCACACAGAAACGCCATTTTATAATCATTTATGTGTGCTTTGTGTGTGTTGTGATGTAATATTTTGCATATAACTTGATAAATGTTTTCTATGTCTTTATTTATAATTTAGGCAAAGCAATGTAGTTTAGTGTTACTTTGGTGAGAGGCAATCGTGTTTGCCCCCCCTCCCCCCCTTTACGACTAAGTCTCTTTGTAATTTTACAACAAGATTTGGGAGTTGTGTCTTAAACCAGTTTGGCGAGTGTTTCATTGCTAAAGTCTTTCTCTCATCCCCCACACAAAGCCAGGTTAGCTTAACATATGGTCTGGGTGGGTGGGTTGGTTGGCAGGTGTTAACATGTTCTATTCCTCCATTGGTCTGAAGTATGGCTGTTTGGAATTGGCTTGTCTCAGAGGCCTTTAAGTACCATAATGTCCTATTGGCTCTAGGGGTTGGACAGAGAATATATACATCTGCTTGTTCAACCACATTCTCTCTCTTGCTAACCTGTGATGATGAAGACAACACAATGAAGAGCACAGCTCAGCAGCCATATTGACCAGGCTTAAGGCCTGTTCTGAAGAAAGCTGAGCACCAATGATGCCTTAACTAGAGACATTTTAAGTAACTACAAGTCTGTGTGCCACCTGAACTACACATCACCATTTAATCAGGTTGTATGGTTGCCAATATTCAAGTGTACTTTGCATATTGTTATTACTTATGAATATTACCAATAATACATTGTTTAAATTGTAACTTAACTCCTGCTTGTCTTTTTACTACATCTAATTGCCTGAGGTTATAAATATAGAAGGGAAGGTGGGGATAAGTTATATACAATAATACCTTATAAAAAGTGGTAAGTCTGTGAGATTAGGCATTCTGACAAAGGCTATTTATTAATAATACAATAGGGGAAAGTAGAGCAATATATTAATATACCAAGATAAAACAGTGTGCTTTTCAGAAAACTGAGTTTTTTGGAAAAAATATTCCGCCCTCAAAGAGTTAATGTGTGCATGTGTGGGATATTAGAGAAATCCTTGGAGAACTTTTATAATATCCATGTACAGTATAAGAATTTATTTGTATTCAAAAAATAGATTTCACTTGAAACAGTAGTTAGGTGTCATAGGGGTGGTCATCCTGTGATATTTTCTTAAGTCAGTGCAATCATTACAATTATCTGTTTGCCTAGACTAATTTATCCTAAAATGTGATTAAATCAGCAACTAGATCAAAATAATTGATAAAAGACACTTTGAACAAGCCAAAAAACTAAATATTATCTTAGGTTTGCCCATGTATTTATGGAAGTAGTAAAAAGTTTGGTTTATTTTAGTCCCCAAACTATTACAAAAGGGTCCCCAGAAACGTGACTCAAACTAATCATTTTTATCTGACAAGATAGATAGTCAAAACGGTAACACTTTACATTAAGTGTCCATAATTATACTGTAACTACTATGTAATTACCTGTATAAGTACAGTGTAACTACAAGTTATTACTCCGTACTTACTGTGTAATACAAAGTAACGTTATAGTTAATTACTCAGTTGTCATTCCTATTCCACAGGTTATATAATTACATTGTAACAATTTATCACTGATCCAAAAAAAATTGTACTTACATAGTTACATTGTATCTGTACTTTCAATTTGTAATAAAAACATCAGGGTATGTAACTACAACTATGTAACAGATGTTCCATGGTCTGGGCAATTGTAATGGAGAATTGCAGTGATAACTGTATAGGTTTTCGATGATATTTCAAGATCTGTTTTAAATGGTGAAAACACCTTTGTAAAATAGTTAACGCTTTTGCCTCACAGTTCCGTTATCCTGAGATGGAATTCTGTCTGGAGGCTCCAGCAGACCACTGTGACCCTGTGTTAGGATACAGCGGGTTGGATAATGGATGGATGGATATGTGTGTAAAATTTGCACGTTCTTTTAATTGACAATACAGTAATTAGCAGGCACCAGCTGTTAAAAGAATTGTAGGATGAATGGGGACAGGCTAGTGCACCTTGAGTAGAGATATTTTTGGCTAAGGACAAAGAGATGCTACTACTGGTTGGAGAGGTATTTGGGAGAATAACAAAGAGTACAATATAATTTATTTCAGCCCTGTTGACCAATTAAAGAGAGCAGGAAAGAGGGCTGTTGCGGAAGGTTATGAGTTGTGGCTGTGTTCAAGTCTCCTGAGCAGTAGAACAGATGAGATAGCGAGAGGACAAAGGAGCTTGTGGAGGATCCATGGTGTGGCAGCATTCGAGTGAAGGGCAAGACAGCCTGGGGAGCTGTGGAGACTGACTGTGGTCAGGTGTGCAGTTACTGGCTGACATTGCTGTGAAGTGAGAGAACAGTCCTTGAAGATGGACTGATCTCTCCATCTTCAAGGAATGGAGATTAGACTATCTTCAAGGTCTGATGAGGATATAGATTGATTAAATCAATCTACTGTATATCCTCATTCTTACCTATAGTGAAAAGAATAAAGGTAGCAGTAGAAATAGCCAAAAATTAGGTTCCCGATTAGAGTTTAGGGCTTATTCTCTAAGTCAAAACTATCTGTCCTCTGGATTGAGATAATCTGGTTTGAGTATTTTTAGATGCCTTCTAGCAATTGAAAATAATGATAAGGTCAATGTTTAACTTATAGAATCTTATACCTTAGTTAAAAGAATTTTAGTCAGTTTTTGAAAGGGTAAAGTGATAGGTAGATGAAGTTGACAGAATGTAAAATTTCAGAGGTAAATTATAAGTCCAAAAGGGAGCATTATATTTATTTATATTCATGTGTAATTCTGTCACATATAAAATTGCAGATGACACTGGTCCAATTAATAGTTTTGGGCACAGTTAACTATATTTATTTTATAGAAGCAAAGTGTGAAGAGAGATAACTTAACGAATTAGTATGAAAGGAGACAATTTTTTGTCCTTGATAAAATGTAACTAGGAAATGAAGAAATATCAATACCCAAATTTCTAAATCTGTTGATGCCTGGAATTTAAATTAGACAGTGCACAAATAAATTGCTACCTTTATTATAAAGGTGTTATTTTCTGTCCTTTTATTATTAAATTAAGCAATCTATAGGATGTACAATGCAGTATATATAATCACCATACTTGCAAAGATTAGCTCTGAACTAATTTCTGGAAAAAAAAATACAGAAATATTGCAGATGCATTTTACATCTTCCTATCCATCCATTCATTTGAAACTCATCTTGAGGATTTCGACAGCAGTTAACCACTGGGTAATTCACTTCTGTGATTAGAATTGCTTAATTAAACTTTGAGTTTATCTGCTGCTGAATATAAAATAGGGATGCAAACAAAAAAAAAAACTGTAATTCATTTAAACAACAGCCAAATTGATATGTTTTAATACTGGCTTCTCTTTCATAGCATAGCTTAGTAAAACTTAAGCACTTATTCTTGACTATTACTATCTCTTTAAAGTGACAGCACATTTACATAAACATGCAATGTCTTCTTTGGCATTTTAAATTTGGGTCTTCCTGTATGACATGGATGGTGGGTCTGGTTTTATGTTTTAAAGTGAAAATGCAATATTGTGGTCAACTAAATAAAACATTATTATTGGACATTAGCTAAAATTAATTTAAAGACATGCAGTTACATTCATGGCATGCCTTGTTTCTTCTTAGAGTTAGAGATAGTTTGCTAAAAGAATTTTCATATTTAATAATGCATCAGCTGATAATGTTAAACTGACAGAAATACAGTTTCCAGTGTAAATTACTTTTCATACGAATATTCACATTCATAATTTAAAAGTACTTAAGATTGTGTTCTTTATTTTATCATGCTACTTCCTTGCTACTTCTTTCTTTGTTCTATCTGGGAAAACAGACATAAGGTCAGTGTGTTTTTCTTGTCACGATTATCCTCACGATTTACAGAAAAACCTTAGGAAAGATAAAAAAATACCGTGCTTTAAAATAATTGTGCATAAATTAAATGCAAGAGAATTAGGTTGATCAGTTTATGTGTGTAAGTTCTTTGTTTCCTTGTCTGTTTTTATCTGTGGGATCTCCCTGTCCTAAGCACCCTGCTCCTTCCCCTTCTCTATTCCGAAACAGTGTCAATACACTACTGCCCCTAAATTTGATACACAACCTGTTTGGCCAGTACAGATCTCTTCAGCTTATATAAGGTGCCTCATGTGCCAGAGGTTTATACCTTTACATTTTAATCTGTTCATCTCCTAAATCTTACTTGGATTGATGCATGACCCTAGAAACATTACAGTAATAGGAAAATCACTCTTTTAGATCTGTCTCCTTGTCTTCATCTAGAAGAACTGTCAACTTTCTTTACCTGTATCTTTTGTGGAAAATTGCATTTATCTATTTCAGAGACATCACTTAGAGTCTTTATATACATGGATAGCTAATCTACATAAACTTTATTAAGGAAATGCCTTAATTGCAACTGGTTGCCTATTATACAATCTATGAGGCAAGACAGTACATATCAAAAATTATGAGAAAAGTCCAAGTATATTATATACAATAAATGCTACATGACATTTGTTCTGCTTTATTTCACTGTTGTAATATTGTTTGATCATTGTTAGTATTATATTTTCTAGCTAGTAGATAAGTTAATACATCAATCAGCTGCTAAAACTGCAGCTACAATTTATTTAGCAGGTCAAAATCAATGTATTATAATTACATTTGATTACTTTTTATTTAATCTTTTCTACCATATTTGCAGCTTAATTTAACTCAGATGGCACTTTTCACTTGCTCTGTTCCCGTCATGCAACAGCAGTTTAATGCAATGCAATGTGCTTGTGCATAGTAATCAGGCAATCAGTCCGGATTCACAGTTCTGATCACTACATTTCAAAACCTTAAGACAAATCTTTGAATTAATGTTCAGAGCATGAGATGTATAGGCTAAAATATCTGTTTGTCTGTAAATTAAATGAAATTTGGATTCAGAAATGTATACATTAGGAATTAGTACAATGTAATACCTTATTTTAAAATAAAACACAATTTAAATTACAAGTAGTTTTATTATATGTTCTCCTAAAAACTAAAACTTCAGATATTTAATATTCATTACTATTATTTTACATTCTTTTTCTGAAATAGGGAAATAAATAACCTATTCTAATAAAAATATGTTATAATTTGTTGAACACTTTGAGTAGAAAGACTGCTGTTTCTTGTTGTATTTGACTCTGTGTCTGTTGTATTGGCCAATCTCTTGCTGCCTTCTGCTGTCATTTGTGAAAAAGTAACATTACTAGGAGAAATCATGACCTCAAGCACCATTTTATTTTCAGGTTAATCCTGTCAAACCTGGCTGCAAATCATTCAAGTTAAAGTTGAAGATCACAGTTTGATGAAACTGTGAACATATAAGATACAGCTCTCAAATTAGCAAACTCTGAATGTTGTCTGACATTATCCATTTCATTTACCAAAATAATACATTCATCTGTTTTCAACAGACTCCTAGAGAGTGAGTGCATATCCTTGCAGCACTAGGCGTAAGATTTAAACCAGCACTCAACATGATGTCAGTCTATTGCAGGGTACACTTACAAGCACATAGATTCATCACGTCGGAACCCAGTCAGACACAGACTGAACATATAAACTGTGCCCAGATAGCAACTAGCCTGGTAAACAAACCTGGGCCACAGTATCTCTGAAACAGCAGTCCTAACTAAAGTTTCAGTGGGTCTATTATGGAATAATTAACACTAGAATTAGCAGAGCCTACGAAAAAACTCGTAGATCCATCCCACCTTAATGATGACAAATTGGACTGGACTGCCAATACTGATGCTCTATGTAAGAAAGGTCAGAGCCGACTATACTTTCTTAGAAGGTTGGCGACCTTCAACATCTGCAATAAGATGCTGCACATGTTCTACCAGACAGTTATTGCAAGTGCCCTCTTCTACGTGGTGGTGTGCTGGGGAGGCAGCATAAAGATGAAAGACGCCTCACGCCTGGACAAACTTGTTAAGAAGGCAGGCTCTATTGTAGGAGTAAAGTTGGACAGTTTAACATCTGTGGCAGAGCGACGGGCATTAAGCAAACTCCTGTCAATCATGAACAATCGAAAACTAAAGCTACACCCAAGCTGCGATCAGCAAGCCCCGGTTCCAGATACGGCCTTTCAGAGACAGACCTGGATCAGATGGGCGAAAGCACAGACTCCTCGGGACCACGGTCCGCTACATCGTCGCCGGCTGAGAGCGAAAAGGGGAGCGAAGGTGCGATCGTGAGTGCAGAGCTGGATAGCTCGCCGATTGGAGAAGATCACATGAAACTGGAAAGGGCCTCGAAGTCCGCGGCTTCAATTGCGCAATTACGCGAGCCTGTAGCAGCGGGGACGCCGGCTACAGCAAAGTCTGCTGCTTCATCTACGGTACAAGAAAGCACAATTGAACTATCAGAACTGAAGGTGTTGCTCGTTGAGCTCGCGCAAGACATAAAGAAAAGCGAGAAGGCTAATGAGATAGCAAGGGCAAAGGCACATGAGAGCCTGAAACAGGAAATCCAACAGGCAACTGAAAAGCTGCGACAGGAATTCCAACAGGAATTCCAACAGGCAAATGAAAGGCTGCGTCAAGAGGTGCAACTTGAGCTTCGACAGGTGCTGGGAAAAATTGAAGAGCGCATTCAGGAAAACTCGGTTAAATTGAGCACGCTTACTGATCAATTGGAGCATCTCAAGGAGACATTCACGAATCGGATTGAAATGGTCGAACATTCAGCTGCCAGTGCCGAAGAAAGAGCAATAAATGTTAGTTCCGAATGCAAAAAACTCGGAGAAAAACTTGGAGACAGACTGGCTGCTTTAGAAGATGGCAGTAGACGGTATAATGTCAGAATTGAAGGTCTGCCGGAGAATCGAGAAAGTTCAAACCCTGTGAAATTCGCAGCTGAACTTTTTTCTAAAATAATCGGGGACGACTTTAAAGCAGAATCTGAGATAGCAGCGGCTTACCGCGTACGCGGACCAAACACCGTCAGACCCCGACCAAGATCTTTTATAGTTCGTTTTGAACGATTATCATTTAAGCTAGAGGTGATGGCACTCCTCAGAAACAAGGAAGATATTATATTTGAAAATAACCGCATTCTTATCTTCCCTGACTTCTCTCCAGCAACAGCTACTAAACGCGCATCCTTCTATAATATTAAACAGCGGCTACGGCAAGCCAGTGTGAAATACAGCCTCCTGTATCCGGCAAAACTGAAAGTGGAATGGCAGGGTCAATTCTATGTCTTCGCTAGCAAGGATGAAGCAGAAAAAGAATTAAGAAAGCTGATCCCGGGACTATTCTGATACATAATAGTGAGTCATGGCGGTTAAAACGATGAAGCAAAGATTAATAATCTTTTGTCTGATCTATTCGTTTTAAAATACGGGTTTTTATCAGCATATATTCTCATTATTACTTAGTATTACTAGGGCGCTATCTGTTTATGTTTTATTGTGCTTAATTATTTATTTATCTATTTATTTATTTTTCTCTTTTTCTTTTCTAATTATCTCATCTCTACCCTAAACGAGACTGTTCAATATCATACCCTAGGTTTACTGTTATTGCTATTACTGCATTAAGACTGGTTATGCTTCTTCTGGACACATTTTTTAATACCATCCCCTGGGGTTATTATCTGGGTGTATCATCTTAATGCACTAAAATTGCTGAAGACTATATATATATTTTAAGTGTAAAACTCCTTTTTTTTTCTTTTTTTTTTAGAGATATCTCTATCTTTTAACCCTTAAGCGCCGCTGCATTGGAGCTTGTTTTGCTTTGGACGTACTCTGTCTCTGGGTATGTCAGAGGATTGGGACTGTGTGAAGTGGGTTTTAGCCTCACTTGGGGAGGCAAAAAGGGAGGGTGGGGGGTTAAGGGGGGGAGAGAAAGAGAGCAGGCCTGATCTATACCTAATCTATCCTCTCAGTCTTTATAATTATAATAAGACTATAAAATGACATCAAAAACTCAGAATCAGTGTCTCCATGATGGGACAGTTAACTTCGTAAGCTGGAATGTTAAAGGCCTGAATCACGAATTAAAGAGAAAGAAAGTACTCTCTCACCTAACAGGTCTAAATGCTAAAATAGTATTTTTACAGGAAACTCACTTAATAAGCAAGGATCAGTTCCGGCTGCAAAAAGACTGGACTGGCCAAATGTTCCACTCTAGCTTTACGAAGAAAACTAGAGGTGTTTGAATTCTCATACATAGAACTGTTCCATTTGTAGCATCAGATGTAGTATTGGATCCTGAAGGGAGATATGTAATGGTTATGGGAGACTTATCTAACTGTAAAATGATCTTGATAAATGTTTATGCACCTAATGTTGATGATAAGGAATTTATACAAAATTTGTTGGCATCCATTCCCAATCTGAACACTTATAAAGTTATAATGGCTGGGGATTTTAATTGTGTTATGAATCCACTTTTAGATAGGACCTCCTCCACAGGGGGAACGGCATCTAACACTGCAAAGATAATTACAAAGTTTATAACTGATCACAACTTATCAGACCCCTGGAGGTTTTTAAACCCAAATTCAAGAACATATTCTTTCTACTCACCAGTACATCATTGTTACTCAAGGATCGATTACTTCTTTATAGACAATAACTTCTTGCCTAAGATTAAATCTTGCAAATACGATGCTATTGTTATTTCTGACCATGCACCTATGATCTTGGAGCTAAAATTACTAAGCCCCATGCACTCACCCCGCAGATGGCGCCTCAACCCGCTTCTATTAGCTGATGAGAATTGTACTGAATTTATATCCAAACAAATCAAATTCTTTCTAGAGACAAATACATCCCCCGAGATCTCTGCAGGGATACTCTGGGAAACTCTTAAGGCCTTCTTAAGAGGACAGATTATCTCATATCTTTCCCACAGAAATAAATCCGAGGCCAAGAAAGTAGCAGATATAAAAAGCGAAATTACTAAAATAGATGAAGAACATGCCAGACTACCAAGCGAGACTCTACATAGGAGAAGGCAGGCTCTACATTCGGAATTAAACCTCTTGACAACTAAAGAAACTGAACAACTAATTTACAAATCCAGACATCATTACTATGAACATGGGGAGAAAGATAATAAGCTTTTAGCTCAACAAATTCACAAGCAAGAAGTGTGCAACGCAATCTCGGTAATCACTAGCACGAACGGAGATAAAATCGTCGAACACCAAAATATAATGCACACTTTCAGAGACTACTATAAATCCCTATATACTACTGAGTTTAAG
>JANRMT010043711.1:2012-17672 GCA_026402145.1 Polypterus bichir lapradei
GGGTCAGCCTTCTACCTACACGGGAAGTTGGAAAATTAGTGACGTTGGAAAGTTCAATATGGCGGCCGACAGTGGCGTCATACCATCGAAATAAGTACATACATCGGTTTCGGTTAGCGCAGGGAATCCGCCTACCAAATTTCGTGAAGATGGGGCCATAAATAAGAAAGTTCAACATGGCGGACGTTGTCGACCGTTATCGACCGTTATGACCGTTACATGTAGAATTTCGAAATGAAACCTGCTTAACTTTTGTAAGTAAGCTGTAAGGAATGAGCCTGGCAAATTTCAGCCTTCTAGCTACACGGGAAGTTGGAGAATTAGTGACGTTGGAAAGTTCAATATGGCGGCTGACAGTGGCGTCATACCACCGAAATAAGTATGTACATTGGTTTCGGTTAGCGCAGGAAAGCCGTCTACCAAATTTCGTGAAGATGGGGCCATGAATAAGAAAGTTCAACATGGCGGACATTGTGAAAATTAGTGACGTTGGAAAGTTTAATATGGCGGCCGACAGTGGCGTCATACCATCAAAATAAGTACATACATCGGTTTCGGTTAGCGCAGGGAATCCGCCTACCAAATTTCGTGAAGATGGGGCCATAAATAAGAAAGTTCAACATGGTGGACGTTGTTGACCATTATCGACCGTTATGACTGTTACGTGTAGAATTTCGAAATAAAACCTGCTTAACTTTTGTAAGTAAGCTGTAAGGAATGACCCTGCCAAATTTCAGCCTTCTACCTACACGGGAAGTTGGAGAATTAGTGATGTTTGGAAAATTCAATATGGCGGCCGACAGTGGCGTCATACCACCGAAATAAGTACGTACATTGGTTTTGGTTAGCACAGGGAAGCCACCTACCAAATTTTGTGAAGATGGGGGTCAGCCTTCTACCTACACGGGAAGTTGGAAAATTAGTGACGTTGGAAAGTTCAATATGGCGGCCGACAGTGGCGTCATACCATCGAAATAAGTACATACATCGGTTTTGGTTAGCGCAGGGAAGCCGCTTACCAAATTTCGTGAAGATGGTGCCATAAATAAGAAAGTTCAACATGGCGGACGTTGTCGACCGTTATCGACCGTTATGACCGTTATGTGTAGAATTTCGAAATGAAACCTGCTTAACTTTTGTAAGTAAGCTGTAAGGAATAAGCCTGCCAAATTTCGGCCTTCTACTTACACGGGAAGTTGGAGAATTAGTGATGAGTGAGTGAGTGAGTCAGTCAGTCAGTCAGTCAGTGAGGGCTTTGCCTTTTATTAGTATAGATTTAATTCCTAACCAAATTCCTTTAGTACTCTAAACTGGGACATACAGTATGCAAGTATGTCTGTCTTCATCTTGTTGGTGTCAGCAAGACTGAGGTCTACTCATTTAGAAATCTGTACTTTTTCGCCATAAGAAAATTAAACAATAATCCACAATAAATTAACCCCTACACTTATGTACATAGCAACTGCACTTTATCCTAAATTTACAGTATGATAAACTAGAGTGTAGCCAACTGCTACTGCAAAAAATAAAATATAAAAAGCACAATTTATTTAAAAATACAAAATATACAAATTAAATCCACACATTAAAACCACCACACATGCATGTTGGTGTGAGTCCCCTTCTTTACTCATGATGATGCTTTCGAAGCAACCAATAGTTTTTCAAAATTGAGTTAAAGGAGTGAGAAAAAGAGGTCAACAGAATTTTAAGAATGCAGAACAACTATTCTGAAAATCAAGAACACAAGGTAGGGCTTTCATTCGGACATTCTGTGTTCTGCAATACATTATTATTCTACAGTAAGTAAATTGTCTTCTACTTACCCAGCTCTATTGAGTTACAAAGTGTCAAGGAAGCCATTATCTAACTTCTACTAATATTTTGCTAGCTAACATCAGCTCACTGCTGTTGTGACTTTGTCAGTTGATAAAATTTGATTGTATGCCCTAGCAATTCAAAAAGAATTTTGGACCATTAGAGTAAGGTGTATTAAATTAGGCTGGTAATTGTGATTCGCAGGACCATATGGAATGTCATTTGTACCAAAACGAGATACTTAAAAACGTAATTATGAAATAAATAATCACTTGAAAAAGCACAATGATAAACAGAAATGGATCACTATATTTTGAAAAACTGCAACAATGTATATAAAAGATTGATTGATTGACAACAAAACAAGGTTAAAAAGTGACCTTCTGAAATAAATACTAAGCTCTTTTGAAATGTGCCATCCACAAAAGTTTCACTTTGAAATATATCCAGCGTTTAAAAATAAGGTAATTTTTAAAATAAAACTTGCAAAAGTCAAGGTAAATGTACACTATTGAAACTGAATAAAACACTGATGTAGAATGTCATGATAAGCAGTAGTATTAGTATTTAGTACAGTATTATCAAATATAGTGTTATATTTTACAAGGCCTATTTATTTATGTAGTTTAGTCATAAATAACAGCAAAAAACTGGCTGAAATTAACACTACATTCATATTGTTTAAAGAAACAGAATGAGAGAAAAAGCCATTCACTGTTTCAGTAGGTCTGTGTTGGATCTGTTTTTTTGAATAACTAGGGGGCTTTGCCTCCTGCTTGCTTCGCTTGCCAACCCCCTGGCCTGCGCTATGCTCAAGCTTCTTTGCAGTTCTGCCGCTCACGTATGGGGATGCGGATGTACAATTTAAACAGATTTTTATTTTTATGGGAATTGTTACATATGCATCAACGCAATGTATAACTGCTCGTGATTGAATTTCGTTTCTTTCTCTTTATTAAATAAAATGACTTTTCTGAACGTGTGGCTCTGAGATTTGTTAATTGTCTTTGCAAAAGCTATTCCAACCGGAAACTGTTAACGTTTTAATACAAATGGCATATCAAGATCTTTGTTGTCTAATATTATCCGTGGAAGATGTACTACATTATCTTTCTTGGATACATCCTTTCTACAGTAATTCGTGCGGTGGAAGACCAGACGTTGTTAATGGTTGTAGATATTCTTCGGGATATTTTAAGTTGTTGTTTTCATCTTCTGCACGGTCACCACCAACTGTTTCAACATAGTCTATTGATACGCATTTAACCAATTTGCCATGTAACCGATCAACATTTTTGGCATTAATTTGTTTGACTTCCTCGTTTCTCTGTGTTTCTGTTGATAACCCTTCGTGATGAAATTCTTCAATAAGATTTGGACATAATATATCTTCTTTAATTGGGAACTTAAAGTGAGGAAAATGTTAAAATGTATAAGAGCTGAGAGTGCAGGAAAGTGTGTCTGACAAAAGCATTCACACGAATGAGAGTTGAGGGGACCGTGGTTTTGTTTGTAAATGTTTGAGAGTAGGGCATGACATGAAAAAATCTCAAGGCAAAAGTCTCGTCTTGCGGGACTTGAAAAAATCTCTCTTCCAAAAAGTCTTGTTGCATCAAAGGATTTTTTTATATATAGTAATAGAGAGATAGAATAATAATAATATATTTTATTTATATAGAACCTTACCCACTCTTTTCAGGAACCCTTAGGCCAGAGAAATATGTAACATATGTACATAGAAATAGAACAAAATGGTAGGCCAATTAAAAAAAGTCAATTTTTTTGGAAAAAAGTCCCACTCCACCTGGGATGCTGGCTATGTAAAGCAGATAGTGGTCAACAAGGTAAGACTACACAGAAAAGACAAAAAGACATCAGACTGAAGGATCAAAACAGTTGACAAGACCACACAGAAAAGGCAAAAGGGCATTAAATTGAAGATCCAAACAGTTACAACAGAAAATCTACAAATGAACAGGGTCAGATGCCAGAATACTCCAGTCCAGACTGTCCATGCACAAATCCTTCTCCCTTACATATTCTATTGAAGATCCAGTAGTTTTTCAAGCTTTGCCTGAATTAGTCTTAGATAGGGAATATGTTGCAGAGATATTCTTATTCATGAATGATCACTCCAGTTTGGACCAGAAGATCCCCCAGGTGGCTGCATGTCTACCTTCCTCAATAACCTAGATTTGAAAACTGGTTATTTTACTATACAATTCACTAAGACAGAGAGCTCAAAATCAGGGAAATATGGCCACTCTAACCCTGTAGGCAGAGAATATTACCCCTCTATATAGGCAATTTACACAAAAGCATACTGTAGGTCCGGAGGGGCAAATAGGAAAGTTTCAGTGAAAATTCAATTCACCTCCTTGGCCATAGTGTGAAGGATTGATTGCAGAAACTTTACTTGTAATAGAAAGACCAGTGGCTCAGTGCATTTTGGTTAAAGATAGCAAAGAGATGTAGGGTAATTGTACAGCATGATACAGTCGTTGTTTTCTGGGGATACTGACACCTTATAGCTCCAGCTCTGAATATTAAGCAGTAATTACTAAACGACCTTTTCAGTAATGAACTTGTTCAACTCTTACCAGTCTCTCTGCCAGCCTGGTAATCTAATAGGATTCTGTTGCTCACTTGTCACCCTGCAACTTCATCTGTAATGCAGGGGAATAAACTGCTCATTTACTGTACAAAGAATACATTAAAAATAATCGGCTACTGTATTTTCTGTGAATATACCTGGATATGACATTTAAATGTAAGAAAGGGCAACGTCACGGCTCAGCCTCTTTCTTTTCATGGTTTATTTTTGAAAGCGACCTTAGCTTGAAATGTTATTTTTAGCCCTTTTTCAATTTCACATTGTATATTCACTGCCATTGTTTTTAGAAAGGTAATCTTAACTCATTCAATTTAACAGTAAACACATTTTTTCATGTATTTTTCTTTTTTGAATCTACATGAAGCACTATTCCCTAACTGAATGGTGTATTGGAATTTGTTCAAGAGACAGTTCTTCAGAGATAACACTTCATGCAGTAAGTGAGAACAGTTTTCTCCTGATGCTTAGGTTCACTTAGAGACTTTGGATCTGGTCTGACTGCTGCTACTGATAAGATTATTGCTGGCAATGAATCATTTAATGCAGACGCTGGTCTATAAGGAGTTCACAACACTGCACTGAAATGCAATCTCTACTGTAGATTTGTGCCTCACATTATCAAGCTGCGTAAACATTAGGCCGTTTCTACTGAGGAAGTACTCTCTTTTTTAAGCTGTACATTTCTTCCCTGCATTTTCTTTTTTAGTAATTGCTAGCATTTCTTACTGTCTCCATGGAAATTAGATAATACTGCAACAGCCTTGCTGACAAATGTTTGCTCTTCATTGCCCATTTAAACATCCCTATACATTGTTTAAAATACCACCATATGTACTATGGATGTAGGTTTGAAAAGGCTACTTGTTATCTGTAAATGGATAAATTGCCCTTTTTGCCTATCAATATACACTCAATAACACATAATGTCAAAGTAAAAACATGTTTACAGAAAGGTTTGAAAATATATTAAAAATCAAAACCTGAAATCTGTCATTCAAATAAGTTTTCAGACTCTCAATTCAGTACTTTGCAGTAGCCCCTTTGGTAGAAATTACAGCTTCAATTCTTCTTTGGTAAGTCTCTAAAAGCTTTGCATACCTGATTGTAGGCAGTTTATCCCATTCTTCCTGGCAAATCCTGTCAAGCTCCATTAGATTGGATGGGAAGTGTCTTTAAACTGCCATGTTCAGGTCTCTCCTCAGATGTTCTATGGGGTTCATGTCTGGGCTTTGGGTGGAGCACTCAAGGACAGTCAGAGACTTGACCTAAAGCCATTCTAGCATCGCCTTGACTTTCTGCTTTAGATGATTGTTGTGCTGAATCGTCAGCTCAGTCAGAGGCCACTTGCCCTCTGCAGCAGGTTTTTTCAACAACTCTTCTGTATTTGGCTGCATTCAGTCCTCAATTCTGACCAGTTTCCCTGTCCCTGTCACTGAGAAGCACCCCCATAGTATGATGTTGCCATCATCATTCTTCACTGTAGAGATGGTATTAATCAGGTGATCAACAGTAATTGGTCTTTGCCAGACACAATACATGGAGTTCTGCCCAATGAGATTAATTTGTCTTATGAGACCAGAGGATCTTTATCCTCATGCTCTAAGCATCCTTTAAATGCAGTTTGGCCAAATCCAAGATAGTTGGCCACTCTACCATAAGTGCCTGATTGATGGAGTGTTGCTGGGATGGTAATCCTTCCATCAGGTTCTACCATCAAAGTGGATGAGTTCTGAAGCTCTTTTAGAGCAACCATTGTGTTCTCAGTCACCTCCTTGACCAAAGCCCCTCTTGCCCAGTTTACAGCCAACACTACGAACAGTCCTGGTGGTTCCAAACTTCTTCCATTTCACGTTTACTAAGGTCAATGTGCTCCTGGGAAACACTCAAAGGTTTGAAATGGCTTAATGTCCTTACCCTAATCTATGCTTCCCCACAATTTTATAACAGAGGTCTACAGAGAGTACCTTGAACTTCATGGCTTAGTCCTTGTTCTGGAATGCTGTTCTCTGTGAATTGTGGGACCTTACATACACAGGTGTGTACCTTTCTAAACGATATCGAGTCAATTCAGTTTGTCACAGGTGGGCTCCTATCAAGTTCTAGATACATCTCAATGAGGATTAAAGCAAACAGGATACACCTGATCACAATCTGGAGTGCGAAAGGAAAGGGTCTGAATCTTTTTAGAAATTAGAGAGTTCAGCTTCTCAGTTCTAACAAATTTACAAACCTTTCTGAGAACATGTTTTCTTTTTGTCATTATGGGTTATTGAGCATAGATAGGTGGGCAATAATGGCAAATTTATCCATTTAAAATTAAATCTACAACACAACTAATTGTGCAGATAGTGTAGGGGTCAGAACACTTTCTAAATCCCCTCAAGCTATCAAAACAATAAGGATCAAGACTGGATTTCTTAAGATTATGTGCAACAGCAGCAGTTTTAAAAGAAGATGGAACACAGCCAAATATGGGACATGCAATAACCGAGGCACATGATTTCAGAAGAGAAGTAGGATCAGGATCAAGTTTGGATTTTGAAATGAACTCCAGTCCTGTCAATTTTAGGAAAGGAAAGTGAAAAGGTGCAAACTGTAGAGAAATGCAGATGTTATTATTGATGCTGTCCCCAAATGAGTGTAAAACATTTGTCATTGCTCAGCAGAGGTCGGAGAAAATGGTACGGGAGGTTATGTAAGTTTGCTTATTATAGAAAAACAATTCTTGGGATTGCCACTACCATCATTTGTAATTGAAGAATAATAGTTGCAGCAGGCTTTATTTAAAGCATCCCCATACTTGAACATGTGCTTATTGTAAGCCACAACATGGACTAATGGCATTTGAGCTGATGACAAGCTGTTTTCAACATCCTAAGCTCTTCTGTATACTCTGGGAGAGTGAGCAGCAGGTACCTGTATGGTTCTTAGAGAGTCAAAATAATGATGTGTATTAGAACAGGTGTAATTACTGTATATTGTGAAATTATGTGATCCAAATCAGAAAAGACGAAATTAAACATCCATCACACTACACTAGTTTTCCAGAGATTTTGCATCACAGGCTTCATTCACATAATCTTGGTGAGTTAAGGGTAGCTGTGACCTCCAGTAATGTAGTCTGACATCTCCAAAGATTCAGTCAGACTAGTCCACAACACACTGAGACTAAATCAAACAGGAATACTTGCAAAATCCCCAGTACTCCTTTTTTGTTTTTGTGTTGGCAGAAAATGCTTAAGACCACAATGTTAATGAACAGACTTCACAGAGGCAGTCCTTTGAGCCACCAGGTACAGTAGCAATAAGCCCAAAGTTAAACTGTGTGCAATTGGTTACAGATTAAACAGAGGCTACCTACATATGCATCTATTAGTCAGGAAATTCTAAGTAAGAGGACCTTAACAAATGCTCTGTAGCTCTTAATAACACTTACAAACTACCACTCTAAAATAAGGGTCACCCATAAGGCATCAATGAGTCAGTTACTGCTACAAAACCCTTAAATAAAACTTTGTGTTACACATACTAATAGAGGCATTGGAGAAAGCCATTAAATCCACTATTCTAAAATGTTTCTGTACAATTTGTACGTTAGATTTATTTTGCCCCACTACTACACTACAATACGGTGACATATAGGTTAAAATCAAAAAATATTGATAATAAAAAAACAATTCTTAATCCATTTTAACAATTCAAGCAATTCAAAATGGGAAAATGAAGTTATTAACCATAAATGCTAACCCAGTGATTTATACTCAGTCGTTTATCTATAATGATGGTAGTTCTCTGACTGCCTTTTTATAATGACAGTAGTTATTACATCAGAGACCTCTGTTGACTGGCATCAGAATTACACCTATGCCTTTTACAGAGCATTGGACAAAAAATTATTTTTTGTTTTATAGATGTATCAAACAATTTTATGACAGTAAATGTATAAATCGGTGTATGTTTCTTTCTCTGAACACAAATTGAACACAAACATCTTGAAACTGACAATTTCTGCAAGCCCGTTTAATAATCATAAATAGTAACCACTGTTTAGCACTGTTAATGTACAGAATTTGGCAAAAGCTTTAACCACTGTGGATACCCCAGAGGAGGAATGGTCATTCCGCCCCAGGATGGAGATGGATACCTTATCCAGCCAGGATACTATAAAGGAAGGATGGACTAAGTGTGGACAATACCCGGCTGGGATACCTTATGATTCCTGTCCTGAGTGGGATAAGTGAAGGCTACAGAAACCAGTAAGAGAGGTTAACAGGGAGCAGTTTACCTTCTACTATACTAGATGGCTCTGTCCCTCGTATAGAGCTCCAGTTCAGACATCTGCAGGGGTGCATGTGAGTTGCAGTCTGGAAGTGCAGTCCTATAGGGATTCCCAGGCGATGATAGAAGGTGCCACCAAAGAAGGACCTCACTGGTATTCTTATGACCCAGAAGTACATCCAAATGGCCAAATCACGTCACTGGAATTGCTTCGAGGTCCAGCATAAAAGGAGCCCATTGCAACACATGGACAAGTCAGAGTCAGGGAGAAGAGAAGGAGAGAGAAATTTAAATTCTGTCTATTGGCCGTACTGTAATTGTAATTGTACTGAGCTGAGTGGAATAAAAGTCCTTTATTTTAGGGGTTGTGCTGGGTTGTGTGTATAGTGGCTCCCCCTACTGTTCACACCACCCAATTTGAGTGATTACACTAATTCTCAGTTCTATCTACATTTAGATAAGCAGTTTGCATTTTAATTCATTAAATATAATGATATTTAATAAAAACTTCTGGAATCAAGTACCACAAATAAATACAACCTTAATTCTATTCCTTTCTTTTAGGGAAAAAAAGAAGGTAAAAGTAATTTAGGTAAAGGAAGATTTTAGAATGAGGCTATTATAAAACAAAACATGATAAATAATTGTTCAAAAAATGGATTCCCTTTTTTTATATGTAAGCGGCACTGCTCGGGCACATGCCGAGCAGATGCGCCCACAGACATGGTTTCAACTTCCCTGCTGGAAAGGCCAAGCCACAGGATTGCAGCATGGAGTGGTGCCATGTAAAGCACAAGTCACAGAGTGAACCAAGGTTGGGGTAACAGTCCTGGGCAAGAAATCAGAAAGAAACCATAAGGTAAAATCTGCTCAGTAGAGCTTGAGAGTAGGGAGCAGATGTGCCATCTTTGTGAAAAGGAACTTAATATTTGGAGTTTTTCTTTTTCCTGTCAAGTAGGAGTGTAGCGATTTTGCCTTTGACCAAGTTTAAAAACAATTGGCACTGAACCCAAGTGTATAAATCAGAAATGCATTTCAGCTTGATAACAGACCTGATATTAAAATAGATCTGAGTTATATAAGCATAACAATGAACGCTAAGACCCTCTACAAATTATATGTCCCAAAAAGAATACATATTAGAAAAAGAAATAGATTCAATGGATTCAGTTTGGGTAAAAGGAGCAAAAGAGGATACATTTTATGTCTACCAAATGCAATAAAATGCTTTCTATCACATAAATAAGATTTAAACCAGGACAGAACTGTGCCAGCTATGTTAACTGAGGTAAGGCAAGATGGAAATGTTTAATTATTTAGATTGTCAAAGGCTGTTTTAGGATCAAGGAACAGGAAAATGTTGAGTGCTTCATGATCGGCAGATAAATTAAGATCATTAACAAAATCTATTTTTTGGTGTTGATCCTGTTTTGATCCCTCTATTATGAGCTTGTCTCCTACTTTAGTTTAGTTGTTAGTTTGGAATGATCTCTCAGCATTAACCTTGATAATTTATTGGATTTCTCTTACTGGTTCTCATCGCACTTTGTTTACCTAATGGTGGCAGAACACATACCTGGAAAGCCACTGTAAAGGCACCCACACTGCCAGACAGCACAGTAATTGGTTGTCAGAAGGCGGAAAGCTTGCAATACTTTGGAAATTTGAAACTGTGTTAGAAGGTTGTCATAGAGTTTAGTAACTTGTCATCTCCTGTAATCCCTTATCATTCAATCTGACATCTTCAAGGCAAGAAGAACCAGATACTGCAGTTAGTAAATTGTACATCCCCTCTAATGATTAGATCCAAGATCCACTGGCCCTACACCTTATGTTGCACTAGCTAGGACCAACAAACTCCACCTAACACAGTTCATGGGATCATCCGACAAAACAAAAGACTGATGAATGCAGAAAGAAAAAGAAACTCACTCAGAAGCCATGCCAGTAGGTGTAGGACATTGTGGTAGAAGCCTGGGTGGTCCAACATCATGATGAGGCCTCCTTAGTAGAACTAATTCTATTTTCCAGAACTCCGGTAAGTAGCACACAGTAAATCCAAAGCCAAAGAAGGGAGTTAGATCTGTACAACAGTAAAACTGTAAGCCCAGAGAACAGTATCAGAAAAAAGGTAACACAAAATAATGACATATAGCAGATAGCTCATAAACAGGGAACAGACAAAACAGTGATTTTCTTTTGTCATTGAGAAATGAAAGCCAGGTGAGAGCAGCATACTGTGACTGAACACTGAACCTTCCCATGCTTCCATGTCAAAACCTGGTAATGGATGGACTTGGACTAAGGATACAGTCTTATGAGGCAAGGTTATATTCTAAAGTGATTTTAATGCATTTAGTAGTTTGTAGGAAATGCATGGTCAGAAAGGCTAAGAGAGCAATTGTGGAGGAAGTCTTTATTGTTATGAATAGAAAGAAGAAAGAAACCCACCCAGCAACCTAAAATGATTAATTTAACTAATATATTATTTTAAACATCATAATTAGATTCAAAAAATGATACACCAACAAATTAAACTGTTATTATGGCAACATTTATTATTTATTTGTACATCTCCAGTCCTAGATAAAATTCATTGCGGCTTTTCATTTCAAACATAAGGAATTCAATAATGCAACTTATTTTTCAATCAGAGGCTTCCCTGAAATGTTTTTTTTTATTCCCTGCTGTTTTCACCACTATTTTAGGACAGTTGTGTTGTCATTGAGGTGGCATCATCAGCACAACCATGTGAAGGTCACCATGTGCATTCCCAGTGTATCTGTGATTAATTTCAATAGTGACTTTGTGAGTCTTATTTTTTGTGACTCCTAACAATGCAAACTAGCTGTGAACGTTTACCTTTGACTGTTGGCTAGAGATTTGGTTTGTTAGACTTTGTTTCTGATTTCTGCTATTTACCCTTGCCTGTTATTGACCACATCCTTTTCTCCTGGTCATCACTCATAATTTTTTTACTGGCTACCTTTCCAGTCAGTACATAAAATAATCAAAGTCAAGACAAGTCCGTTTGTTTTTGCAATGCTGTCTTCACTGAGTGCAGGCTCAGAGCACTGTAGGAAGTTCACAGGTAAAACAGGATAACAAACTTTACACATTACAATATGGCACTTAGATAAAAGAACAGGTGAATTTAGGATGTCAAACTGATTAAGGCAAAAGAAATTAATAAAGCAAACATTTGGAATTAAATAACTAAATCAAAAAAATAAAATGATAAAAACCTCCAAATTTAAAAATTAACAATGCATGCATAATTCAAAGTACAAATGGGAATAATAAAACAGAATTTTTGAAGTAAAAGAGGAACAAAAAAAAAGTAATCAAAATACAATAGCAAAGGAATCCAAGGAATCAAAGTACTGTGGCCCAAGAATACACATGCAAGGGTCTAAACCAGAGCAATTTGAAATTCTAGAAGTCTCAAAATAAAATAGTACTCCAATAACCCAAGCTAATTGATTTAAATGAAACTAGCAATTCTAAACAATACCAAAACAAAAGGGTGAGAACCAAGCAGCAAAGAAGCTGAAACACAATGAACATGAGCTTACTAATTCCCCGACAGGGAGCATAAGGTAGGTAAGTAGGTGTCTTTTTTAGGCCTCTCAGGTCTCTGCAGCCTTAATGACTGCAGCACTTTAGAAACCCAAATTAATGGGAAGCCCATTAATTAACTCAGAACATAACTGACAGAAATAAAGCATCAGAGAAACACAAAAAACACCAAACCACATTAAGACATAACTGAGGCACAGAAGCAGTCCTGCCATTGATGAACACTATCAAGACTTTGAGAATAATGGGCAGGAGATAAGTGTGAACATTAATAGGAGAGAGACATCTGTTATGGAGTTGATGCTGGGATCGGTGAATGGAATATAATTGAAAACATTTTCGGAAGTGATAGTTTTCCAGTGGTGTGTAAAATAAGGATTAGCATGTACCAGCAAAATTAGGGAAATAGTAAAATAAATATTTAATGAGAGTGGAATAGGGATAAAGGTATTATCTGGAATGAATCGTTTAAGCAATTACCTCTTTGATTCTATAAAAGAAGGCAGCAAGTAAGAATATTCCTTTGGGGAGCAGGAAGAGCTGAATTAAAATGTGTTCCTTTTTGGATCCCATAAAAGCACCAGAAGTGACTCTACTCTGCTGGGACCCTTGAGCAAGACCCTTACCCTACAATTGCTCTGTCCTGGGCAGGACGTTAATCTGCATTCAGCCCTGCAAGCAGGTCCTCCAACTTGCAGGTAAATCTTGGGGGATTGGTGGCCAGCCATAACAAACCTCACACTGTTCAGTGTGGTTCTGTGATGAGTGCACAACTGCACTCGGATCCCAATCCAGGTGGTTTGTCGTGTGGTTGGTGCAGCAATACACTTTAATCAGTGCATGCTCCGTACCTCCTCCTCCTCCTTTTTGGAGTGCAGAGTAAACTTCATTATTTTGATTACTTGCACTCCACTTTTTTTGGTTTTCACCTTCCATTCACTGTTGCCAGGTCCACGGGGTTTTTGCTCAATTGGACTTTTTTTGATCTGTGTCTGCAGGAAAAAATGAGCTTTTGCAGATTGCTTGTTTTGGCATAACTTTTTTAGAAACAACACAGCATGTTGGGCTATTTTTTAAAGCCCCCCGCCCCAGTTAGATTTTTTTTCCATCTATCTTTGACCCTCTTCCTTGCATATCAGACCTTTACAAATATTTTATCATTCTAAAATCTCCAAAAGGGACACTTACACTGTTGTTTGATAGTATATAACTATTCCATCACTCTCAAATTTCCAAGGGTGGTAGTCTGCCAGTCTTCAATGGTACGTACCTAGTCTATTGCTCTTAACTCTACAACCCCCATGCTTTCAGGTGTATCTTCATCAAGTATTAGGCTAGATTTTTGTGCCACTAAACTATTTTTGAGCTGTCCTTGTGCTACCCTGCTTCTCTTATTCCTGACCATCACTTTAGCTTTTTGTTTTACACTTTGTGACCAGTTTCTTTGAAAGTCTTCTTGGCTAGTTTTCTGACCATTACTTTAGTGCTCCCAAAAACATTACTGCTGTCATCATTTCCTGGAGAATTTATGTCATTCTCATCCTTGGGCCTGTATGTTATAAAAACACAAATATACAGCATGTGGCTACTACAGCTTAATATTTTCAAACTCCTTATAATGGCTCATGTCACAGAGCAACCCTTTTCCAAATGCTATAAAATACACAAAATAAGTCCAAAGACATAACTTTTTTAAAATTAGCTATAAGATCAAGTTTTGCAGGCAGGCCTTCATGTGCCATGTCCACCATATCGGACTTCTAGGCCCATTCTAATGAAAAAAAATTATTGTACACCTGTTAAAAGTAATAGGCCATTTTTTGATCAATAGGCGCCCTTCTAGAGAGCATAATTACACTTGATACCGTGATTGGCTTAAATTGGTTTAGATACTTATTGGCTGGTTGTGTTTTTATTTTGGTGTCCTGTGCTTAATGTTGTGCATTGATTAGCTCTAATTTGGCATCTTTGTTCTATTGATGTTAATGCATCTGTAGGAATGCAGCATTTCTGCTCATAGTGACATCCCGGTATATGAATAAACCTCTTCAATCAAGTGGTTGACTAATTAGCATGTCAGAATCAAACCATTTCATTTGTTTTAAATTCATCATTAAAGGCATGGCTCCAAGAATCAAGCTTGCAACTAATTATGTTTTATTTTGGAAATTCATATTGTCTGGTGCCTGCCCACAAAAGTGTCCAAAGGACTGACTTAAGGCTTGATCCGGTTGATGGGCCTGACAGCTACAGTATGAGCTATATACTCAATTAAAATATATATAATTTGGCTCCCTTTTGAATTTCCTGGCTTATCTTCAAGTCTTCTTTAGCAACTAACTAAACATAAATATTCTGAGGTATTTTGTCTAAAATACTGATCATAGTGGAGGGCTTGCTCCTTAACTGGTACAACTGTTAGTTCTGTTTTTTAAGTTCAGGTTTTTATTTTTCCTGCCCCAGAGCCTCCTAAAACATAAGAAATCTATGCCGCTAATTAGTCTTGATTGCCCCATATCAATATTTTTTGAAGTGCTGATGTCACCAATAAGGTAAAAAGTCCATATGAAATGGAAAATCCATGATATAAGATATAAACTTTAACTGTATGTTATTTTTACTTCTCTATAAGAGTGACATGAAAAATAAATAACAGTAGACAGGAGAGAATGGTGAGAAATACACTGAGGATCTTGAATACAACTAGCAGCTTGTTTCGAATTTTTAAAGCATCATCAAAACCATTGGGGCATGGTTAACATTACAGTATGTTATTCAGTAATGCTAAATTATGAATTCCAGCACAAAGTAAGGTCCTATGTAGGCAGCAGTTGTCTTTTTTGGTGTCTTAACCATTATGCCGCAGTGTCTGAAACTGGTAGTTTTTGGATCCTTAACATTTTATTTTAATCTTTCACTTTCCACATTGTGACAAGATAATGGTATTATAATAATCTAATAAGTACATATATACAGTAAATGCATACATACTGTGGCTGCGTTTATCCAAAAATTACCAAAGTTCTGTGGCTTTTAGTTCACTTCATAGGATGATTCAAGTGCCAGTGTGACACATGTTCAAATAATTCCACAGACCAAATATGTTTGTTTTAAAAGTTTTAGTAAGAGTTCAAACCAAAACAGTTCACACAAAAATAGAGAAAAAATTGATATTAAGGAAAAGAAAAATGTAAGGCTTATATATATACTAGCAGAATACCCGCGCTTCGCAGCGGAGAAGTAGTGTGTTAAAGAAGGTATGAAAAAGAAAAGGAAAAATTTAAAAAATAACGTAACATGATTGTTAATGTAATTGTTTTGTCATTGATATGAGTGTTGTTCCCATATCTATATCTATATATATATATATA
>JANRMT010043773.1:4368-18067 GCA_026402145.1 Polypterus bichir lapradei
CCAGCAGACCCCCGTGACCCTATGTTCGGATTCAGCGGGTTAGAAAATGGATGGATGGATGGATGGATATATATATATATATATATATATAATATAATAAACGAACCACACGCCGTGGCGCAACGTGAGAGGCTTCGCTCTCTGACGCTGACTCCCGAGGTTCTATGCAGTGAGTGTGTACGCCTGATGATCCCAGAATTGGGGCGTAACATGTGTCACGTACTCTTTGCATTATTTGACAGTAAAAACTATATATATATATATAGTAGGTTATTATTCTCCCTAAATAATAAAAACCATCATTTAAAAACTGCATTTTGTGTTTACTTGTGTTATATTTGACTAATGGTTACATGTGTTTGATGACCAGAAACATTTTGTGTGACAAACATGCAAAAGAATAAGAAATCAGGAAGGTGGCAAATAGTTTTTCACACCACTGTATATATTTTGCAGGACCTAAAGGATCTCTTTGCTAACGTCAGCACTAGGGGGACCTCCACAATATTAGGCAGGTGGTTTTAGAGTTTTGACTGATCGATGTATGATTCTTTATCATTTATAAACATTGTACTTACAAACAATTACAATTTTAAGATATTCCATTGATTACATCACTTTAGGTTGGCTTTCTTACCTATCGTTCAGCATGAACACATTTTTTGTATTCATGTGTGTTGTCTTTGGGTTGTTGGTTTTTGATTATAAGCAGTTTTAAGCTTCTTAGAAGGCTAAATAAATCAACCTTTCTGTCTCCTATCACCAGTCAGACCAAGGAAGAGTCATTGACAGAATAAATGTCTTATTTTAAGAGGAAAATGTTGCACTACCCTTTAATCACCAGATTTGAAGAGTTAAGACATGATTTTGTGCATTTAGCCCTAAAATTGTTTTCACAGCTCATCATGCAGTATCAGCCCATGGGGTTTCAAGATGAATGGGGCTCATCTCCAGTAGAGCAGAGTCGCCCCAGAACAGTGAAAAGAGGAGTTGAGAATATTTCTGTGGAGATTCCTGAAGGTATTGTATTTGTTCTTTGCCATTCTTGATAATGAAGATCCTTCAAAAAAGAAAACAATTGTCTATTAGTATTTGTGAACTGTAATAGTAAGTAACCACAATAACACTCTTTTTTTTGAAAAATAAAAGAAAACTGGTGATGCAACTACAAGACCCAGTTCTTGACTCATACTAAAACCCTTTAGTCTTTTTTTCATTATTAATACAGAATGATTAAAATAATTTGCTGTGTTTTGTTTGTAAAGGAGAACCAGAAAAGGTGGACCACTTGGTGTTTATGGTTCATGGGATTGGACCAGCATGTGATCTTCGTTTTAGAAGCATCATTCAGTGTGGTATGTGACCTTCTAAGAATTAAAAGTACCAGCTGACATTCTTTTATTATAAAGAATACATTTTCTTATTGCAGCAAGGGTTAATGATAATGAAATGTTAATACTTCTATTGTTACATTTTTTTGGCAGATTATCTTGCCAGTACACCCTTTTAAACTGATACTTCTTTTCCTTTTCTGAAGCTCCGCTGTTCTTTCCTTTATAGTGAATGATTTTAGGAGTGTTTCACTATGCCTGCTGCGGACTCACTTCCGAAAAGACAATGACCAGCAGGAGATTGGAAGAGTGGAGTTCTTACCGGTCAATTGGCACAGTGCCCTCCATGGAGATGCCACAGGAGTTGATAAGTATGTCGGCAGCATTGGCCTTCTTTAATTTATTTTATAGCACACTAAATTGGTTTGTCACTTAATGTGCAACTTACATTTCTCAACTGAAAATGCAGTCAGAGTGTAGACTGTACTATGCTACAATAGTGGAAAAAAGTTATCTTTATAATGCACAGCTTCTCTCAACACTTTGTCTAAAGAGAATTACATCTGTGCTACACATCAAACTAAAATGTAATGGGGCAGTATACCGTGCAAAATATATTACAAAGAAGAGGTTAGAAAAAAATGCTGGACTTGAAGAACTTCTTGGATCAACCACAATGTGCTCCTGTCCTTGCTTACTTGAGCTTTTAATCCACCACCTTGTGAATGTCGATATTGGCCATAACACTATTTGTATGTACATTGTAAAATAGTAAAGAGTAACATATAAATGAATAGATTTAATTGCTTACCTCAGTTATTAAATGCATTTGACCCCTTTATTTTATTATAGTCTGTATTGTGTTTTTTTCCTCACTAGTAACATACTAAAAATTAAAAAAAAAGTTCTGTAATTGAGGATTATAAAGTACCAGTAAAATAGAAACATTCAATTTAAAATATGTAACGTCTGGTTTGTGGTTCTATTCAAGCCCTAAAATGTCATCTTATTTTCAAAAACCCTGTGGGATAATCCATGGCGTTTCAACTCTTTGAAAATCCAATGAATCCGAGAGCTCATATTGTCTGTAAGAAGAGATACATGGCAGCACAGACCTCTTGTCATTTCCTGATGAGAACTGCAAAAACCAACTTCACATGCAATTGGTTGAAGCCACGTGTTGCAAAGTCAGTTCGCTGCAGCTAATCCCTACGACTTTGCAAACCATGTGCATCATTTTCACTCT
Organism: Polypterus bichir lapradei; assembly: GCA_026402145.1. Taxonomy (NCBI): domain Eukaryota; kingdom Metazoa; phylum Chordata; class Cladistia; order Polypteriformes; family Polypteridae; genus Polypterus; species Polypterus bichir. The sequence goes on from JANRMT010043773.1 coordinate 6,946, forward strand.
TTTTTTGGCGAGCCTATGTAAAATGCATTTGTCCAAAGTTGTATCCGCGATAGTTAATAATGTTACTTGAGCTTTACAAAGTCCTAGGCGCAATAGGCTGTGCAAGCAGTGACACCGCCAAGCTAATTAGAAACAGAATTAAAATGTGTATCGGAATGAACTCTGCTAAATTAAAGGCAACCCCTCTTCTTGCATTGTTAAGACTGCTTAGGGTATTTATATTAAAGAAAGCTGTTTCACTTGATATGTTGATCAAGCAATTGTCTTTAGTGAAAACTATATCTTTTTCAGAAGTTTGTTTACCAGTTCAGACGTTTAAATCCTTTGTAATCTGTACTAACTTCATGTACTTGGCGCCCATACATTCCTGACCATAAAAATTAATACAAGAGACTTAATAAGGTATGACAAAATAAAAGTTAACAATGCTGTGTCATGGAATATTTATCTAACTGCTTGCTACTTTTTTTTCTAAGGGATATTCAGAGAATTACATTGCCCAGCATCAGTAGACTCAGACACTTCACAAACGATACACTTCTAGACTTGTTCTTTTACAACAGCCCCACCTACTGTCAGACAATTGTGGATACGGTATCCTCAGAGATCGATCGACTGTACAGACTTTTCCTTCAGAGAAATCCTGGATTCAGTGGTGGTGTTTCTGTGGCAGGCCACAGCCTAGGTAAGTTCAAAATTGATAATAGTGCAATTGATAGGTTGCATATATGTGTAAATAATTAGTATCTTGCAGCTTTTTTGAGCTGAACATAGTGTGTACAGCAAATAAACAGGCAGAAATTGATATGGTGTGGATGAACATTTCAGCAGCCAGGAGTCATACAGTGAGTATACAATTTCAGTCTGACAGTAAAACCCAGACCCCAGAGTAAAGCATTGCAAAGGAAGTGAGAATATGAAGATTCCAGACAGGCAATACCTTATATTCAAGCATCTACTCCCCCCCATATTCCATGGGACCCTCTTCTCACCCCTATTTTAGTCTAACCCAAAATGTTTTTTACAGATTTGTTCATTAGTATCTTGTATGAAGCAGACTTTTTTGCCTCCGCAGATCTGAATTTTCTGTCAGTTCATATGGATTCTTCTTACTGTATATGCTTGTAGTTTGGTTTATGGCTAAGGATTTGGACTGTTACAGTCCCCAGTATTATATCATTGTGGCCTTGAACAAGCTATCTAAACTGCTTCTTTTCCAATTATAAAAGTTTTTAAAACGTCAAGTTTTTCCTTTTCTTTCTTCAGGTTCTCTCATACTCTTTGACCTTCTCACCAATCAGAAGAATGCAGAAAGTCACAAAAATCCTCAGGTAGGATGGGTTAGGCTACTAGTAGAAAGTTAATGGAAGCTTGCTAGTTGTTGTTAGCCATTTTAGCTTATTCCACAATTTAGTTTTCCATTTGCTTTGAGATATGTGTTTTAATAAAAAGAATATATTACTGGTATCAGGGCCGTCTTAACAGCTTTATAGGCCCCTTGGCAAAGCAGTGCACTGGGGCCCCTACCTACACAACCACTCAGCAAGTCACAACTTACAAAGATTAGCATGGGGCCCATATGCTCATGGAGCCCCTAGGAAACTGCCCAGCGTGCCCATACTTTAAGATGGCCCTGACTGGTATGTATAGAACACTTCGAAGAAATAAATGACAATATATTACAGATATAACCGTCAATGAAGGACTGAGCATTTCTTTCAGTGGCATGGATGTGCTATTGTGTAAAATAAATGAATTACTTGTATTGCTTTATCTTGAAAATGTGGTTTCAAAGCATTATTTAATAAAAAACTGAATTGAAATCACCTTATTCTTAATGAAGTGTTGAAATTTTGTTGTTGTAGGTAAATGTGGCAGGCATTTCCATTAAGGAGAATGTTTATAATCTCGAGGAGGCCCTTCAAAGTATTGGTTTGTCTGAATACACTTCGGTAATACAGAAGGAACAACTTGACATGGAATCTTTGGTAAGCTGTAACATGAAATGAGTTGTGTGATTTTGATTTTTTTTTTTTATTTTAAAATGCCTGCAGCAAAGAAAAGCACCATATAATTAGCATCCTTGGAAAAATAACATTTTCTCCACAAGCAAACTCCTCCTCCAGTAAAGCAAGAAAAGCACATTAGCATTTTAGGATGGTACATGAATGTTCTGAATATTCTGAATTCCAAAATAAGCCATAAGTAAATAAGAGAGAAAAATATGAAAGGAGCTTGGTCATTTTCATGAATTGTCCAAAGATTAAAAATAGAATTTAAATGAAAGCAAATAGCTAATGTGGCACCTGAGAAGTAGGTTTTCATGAGAATGTCAGGCCAGATCTGTGTATACAGTTTATCTTCAGCTGCATATTCTCTGTGATTTTATGGACTGTGGCAGCCAAGTTTCAATCCCTAGCTTTTTTATTTCAGGGCAAACAATAACATAGCTGTCAAAATGCAATTTAATTGATTTTTCTCTTTGAATGTCTTGTATGAAGCCTGAAGGCACCTAATTCCTTTTTTAAAAAAGAGAAGTAAGAAAATTAAAATATTACTTTTTTTTATGAACTTTGGTGTCAAGAGATATTTTAGGCCTGGGTAAGGATGTTGTTGACCTTTTCAAAAGATGCCCAGAATGTCGGTATACTGGTATTGTTAATATAGGTGGCTGAGCTCCATTAGTCCCACGTCCTGTGATCAATGACTAATGTAGCCACAATAATGTGGGCCCATTGGAGAGGAGTAAAAGTGGCCATAAATATGTATTGGTGGTGTGCAATTATGCAACACATAATCCAGAGGCTTTCCCACTTACGAAAAGTAATTTGACACAGTTTGCCAGTGCCTTAATGTAGTTATTTTCTAAAATATGCATTCCAAAACAAATACTGTCAGATCAAATTTCACACTAGACCAGCTATCTTTGTAACTTGCACAGCAAATGAGCAGTTGTTCTGCCTTGCAGAGTAGCTGTTTGTTATTCAGAGGAATAATAACACGGACTTATGAATATTCATGTAAATAGTTGCAAAGAAGAGGAAATAGAAATAAAGGAAGTCAGTGATTAGACAGCATGCTTCACGAATAGTTTGTTTTGTTAGTCCCATTGAAACAAAGCCTACAAATGTTATTTTAAGTTAACTGGATAAATATATACTGTATAGTGAAGTTATTTTGTTTATTGGAAATCAGTAATTGTTTGTAATTTGCTTCTTTCTAGTTTCACTCTAACTTTGTAAAATCAAAATAAAATTGGAGCAAGGCATTATCTTCTATGATTCTTTTGTGATATCGTGTTTAGTTTCTGGTTCAGACACCAAAGATGGGAACGCTACAGCAGTTATGCATAATTTCTGTTGTAGAAGCACAATTTTTTGTCATTAGTCACAAAGTAACAGTAGGCATAAGCACATAAAAATTAACATATTATTGATCTGTGAATTTGTGATAAAAGGCCACCTCTATTATTTTACAAAGTGTTATTTCTTTAAAATAGCTTAATTTATATTCTCAGAGTGCCTTATGCTTCGCATATATTTTTATTCTTCCCAGTACTTTTGTATAGTCTTTATGTTGGGAAAAATTAACACTGCAATATCACACTGAAAAAAAAAACACTTCACAGCATGTTAGAAAAAGTCCTGCTGCTGTTGTTCTTACAGTCTGTTTATCCTTATTAGTTTGTGTGATGATAGAACAGATTTATTTAAATCACATAATGTCCATGCAGTGAATACATGGACCAAAAAGGGAGGCTGCCACTCTCCCAGGTGAGCATAATCTTTGTGAAGAAATTTGATTTCAGCAGCGACAAGAAAACCTATTTACTGACATCCCGGAAATAATTTTCATGATATTATAAAAATATGTTATGTCTTTGGCAGTGATGTGCTGTGTTAACTTTTTGATATCTCAATCCACAATCTTGCTTCCTCTTGCAGGCCCTGTGTACAGAAAATGACTTAAAAGAGATTGGCATTCCTTTGGGACCTCGGAAAAAGATAATGAGCTTCGTGAAGAAGCAAGCAATGCAGCAGGTACTTGGAGGGAAGGGCAAAATGCTTGTGAGGATGGAAATAAATGTGTGTTGCCTACAGGAAAAACAAACAAATTCCTGATGTACTTGTCATATTTTCTTATCTTTTGAAAAATGGAACGTTTATTTGCTTTTATAATACCTTATTACATTTTCAGTTCTGACATTTTCTTTTTTATAATGCCCGCTAGGAAGAATTCTTAAAAAGAGAAACTAAAATGAACATTTGAAATTAACAGAACCCATAAAATGCAAACATTTAGCCAAAAACTTCTAAAATGTAGAGTTTGTCTGATATTTTTTTTTTTTTAACTCAAGAATTGGATGGGATCCTTTCAGGGCATTATACAGTAGTACAGGGATTTTTAAACTTTTTAATCCAAGAGCCAAATAAGAAAATGTAATGCCACAATCACTGTACAGACATACATAGACAAATTACCAGTGGCTATATAATAAAGAATCAGTTAAAAGTTTTCTTTCTATTCATCCATATTTCTCACATGAACCTTTTTAAAAGAGAGAAGCAGTCCTATTGCTAATAAAACAATAATTAGCAGTCAACACAGGGAGTAGAGCCCTGTGGTGTATCCATACCAGTGTAAGTGAGAATCCCTGTTCTTAGTAACTTTTTTTTGCTAGTCATCCCAGAATTTCACAACCCTCTTAAGTAGTGCAGAGCTGTTCAGTTAAACTGATATATGTATTGTGGATAGGAAAATCATGTGGGATTCATGAACTGAGCCAGAATACACTTGTCGGCAATAATGTATTTTAACTTGCAGTTCTATATTACAAATACAATACAAAATATGATCTACATTATATTTACCAAATTTACCAAACCATCTAAACATATTGTTTTTAAACTATTTCCATAATTTGTAATAGGGAGAGATAATAACAAAACATTTTACAATAGCATTTTTCAGGTGTACATTATTTATGTAATTTAGCTCAATTTCTGTTAATCATCTGTTGTCAGCACTTCGCTACCTGAATAATTCAATAAGAGAAATTAGATTGCTTTATGCACCTATTCATTTTCGCTCACCTTGTCTAATGAAGGCTGGGCTTATGCGTTGCGCTGCAGCTTGTAATTCTGTAATATAGTTAAAAATGCGCATGTCATCTCTGGTTTTCCATCCAGCCTATACTGTTGGACTTTATGCACACAAAGGCAGTGAACACTGCTTCACATATACAAGTGCTTGGAAAGAGAAATTCTAGTTTTAGGGGGCATAATGACAATTCTGCATAGTCATCAATCATGCCAAGCAAAAATTCCTTCAGTGACACCTAGGGGAAGTCTTACTAGTGTCCTGTCACATGACATTCACAGCTCTGGGAAGTAAGTTCTTCACTGACCACGCCATATTGCAATGGATCTCTAACCTAGTCAAACTTCAACATATCTAATTCAGGAACTTATGAGGCAAAGCGCTCCTCAAAGCCTTTCATGCTAACATTCATTTTGTCCTGCCTTCCAAAAATGATCTGATTCTTAGGCAAGAAGGCACATTTTCTGCTGGCTGCACAATTACTTCACATTGATGCCAAACACCAAAATTCAATTTCTAAGTTAAGTCAATTGCTTTAACACCCTTCCCCTTGAAAGCCACTGCAATTAAGTGTGTAGGTGCAAACTATCATGCTCCAAATCTATATAATAACAAATTTATATACCACCTTTCCCAACAATTGCTCAAATTTCTCTCAAATTGCTTTATAGAAATTCAGAATGAACAACAGGACATATGACAGCACTGAATACAAATGATTATATCCACATAAAACACTAAATAGAGGTAAACACAGGACATACAAAGCTTTGAAACAGAATAAGAGACAAACCATAATAAAATGCAAAAATTCAAATACTACTGGAAAGCCATGACACAAGGGTTCACATCCTGGGTTCTCACTGCATGGAGAGCGCTTTGAGTAGTGAGGAAAGCACTATATAAATGTAAAGAATTACTACTATTATTATTATTAAGTAACATAATTTGTGATATAGAAACAAATCATTCTGGGCATCTGGATAAAGAGAGTAAATGGCAACAATGGTCGGAATGTGATGGTAAGTTGAATGCCTTCCTGAATAAATGAATTTTTAATTTGTTTTTCGACAGAATGAACCAAGTCAGCTGATCTCATTAATTTAGGGAGATCTTTCCAAAATTTAAGTACAATAGATCTGAAGGCTGTATCACCCATAGAGTACAGGTTAGTATGGGAAACAATGAGATTACCAGAATTAATGGACCTCAGTGGGTGGACAGAAGCATAGTGATGCGGGAGGTTATTGACATAGTCTAGTGCAAGGCCATTATAGCTTAAGTTATTAGTAGAATTTTATATTCAATCCTGATAGACACAGGGGACCAGTGAAGGCGAAGCAGAATGAGTGTTATGCACTTGCTGTTGTAAGGGCTCTTGCAGCTGAGTTTTGAACCACCTAGAACTGTCATAAAAGATTAGAAGGAGCACCTGACAGTAGGGCATTACAGTAATCGATGCATGATGTAATAAAAGCACAGACAAGTCTCATAGTATCAGAAAAAGAAAGGAATGAGCAAATTCGGGATATGTTACAGGGGTGTAAGTAAGAAAGGTTTTTAATGTGATTTTATGTGAGTAGAACAAGAAAGGGTGAAATCAAAAGTGACACCAAGATTCCTAGCAGAAGAAGATCTGATGACATCATCGCCAGGAGTGATTGAAAAGGAGTTAATTTTCTTACACTGAACTTTAGTACCAGTTAGAAGGAGTTTGGATTTGTTAAGTTTAGTTTTAAAGAGCTAAATTCCATCTAGGTTTTAATTTCACTGATGCAAGTTCTGAACTGAGAAAGCTCGAAGGAGCTTCCACTTTTAACACTGAAATATATCTGAGTATCATGCCCATAAAAACGATAACCCAGTACAAACCTGAAATCAACTATATGGTAGAAATATTTTTAATTACTGAGAATGAGGTATCTAATAGACTTTAATTTGAAGAATATAATATAAATTATGGCTGACAAATCAAATTTTTAATTTTAATGTAAGTACTAGGGGGGCTTTGCCCCTGCTCGCTTCGCTCGACAAATCCCAACCCCCGGCCGACACTACGTGTCAGCAACTTTACATCTCTGCCACACGCGTATCTGGATTTCGCTTTCACCAAACAACAAATCTTTTAATTCTCACAGATACGCCTCTTCATTGGGAAGAAACACTACTTTTCCCTGATGGCAACACGAGTTAAACGATTTACAAGTCTCTGACTTAAAGTTTAAATCCGAACAATATATTCAATCTCTTTTCGCTGTTCCTTTAATTCAATGAGTAATAATTTCTGTTTGTTTGTGCTAATGTGATCTTTACTATAATTTTTTTGATACTTTCGAATTTTCGTACTTCCATTATCTCTAACCTGCTCTGTACATGTGTACCGCGCCAACATTTTTTAATTCTTACTTACTGTCCTACTTTGTCATCTACTATTTGTCTTTTATTTCCGGCCCCTGGTGTGGTTAAATCTCATGGCACAAAGTTTCGTCTCTTGGGACATGAAAGTATCTCCCTGAAAAAGTCACGTCTTGTCTCTCTTACCAAGATTTTTTTTATTATAATAGAGAGAAATATTTTAGATGAGTACCTCATTTTATAAAAAAAATAGGACAGCAAGGTAAGAATTGCTTATCTTTTGACTTGTTTCTTAACTGGGGTGCTGACTTTGTGGTTTTTGCACTTTCATTTTGCTTTTCAGTAATTACTTTAGTTTCCTTCTACAGTCCAGAAACATACCAGTTGAATTGCCTGGTAAATGTGTGGGTATGTGTGTTGTAACAAAATCGACTCCAGACAGTCACAAAGGTTTGGGGCAGCCACCAGCATAATATGTTCCTGGCTGCAAAAGGTTTGAAAAAAGGTTTGCAATGTTTACAAAACAGAGTCCAAAACAGAACTGATCAAGTGGAGGTAAGATGGCAGTTTTAAAGGTTGGGAGAGGAAATGAGGTCATCCAGGTTGGAACCGGAAGTGATGTTTTCGAGGAACTGGAAGTGACATCATCAGTGGCACCAGAACTGGAAGTGACGTCATCAGTGGTGCCGGAACCTGATGGGATTTCCCAAGAATGGTCTGCAAGAGACTGAGAGAGGCAGTCCGCACACCCTGCCACCCCCTGGTCTGGCATATTATTACCGTTACTTAAGCCTTTTAGCTGCCTCCTAATCGCACGTGTGTGACAGTGTGCATGTGTGAATGTGCACAGTGATGGACAAGCATCCAATCCAATGTTGATTCCTAATGTGCACTTGTAGCTTCTCAAGTTCTTTAGTCACATAATCAGTTAAATCAAAACTGTACAACATTAGAGAGTTTTTTTTATAAATGGGGTAATATTTGCTATTTTCTAGTCCTTAAGCCTTACCCAAGTGTACAGTGACTTTTGAAAAATATGTGTCAAGGATATACATATGCACACACTAACCTCCTTAAGCACATGAGAATAAATGTTATCCGATCCTGGTAATTTGTTAGAAAAAAAATCACAGCATTTAAGCTGGAGTAGTAATTTGATGTTGATTATACTTAAGGTGGATAGATAATTCCATCATCTTCTTCATTATTTTTATTACACTTCTGTTGGTGACAATTATAGTAAAAGCATGCTGTGATGGGTTGATAAGTCCTTCCCATCCCCATCAAGTTTCTCCATCCCTTCATTGGGAATGTCCAGACACTCCCAGCATGTTCTGGGTTTGTCCCTTGGACATTCCCTATTGTCTATTCCTTGTATGTCTTCCAGTGGATGCATCCATAGAATATCCGACTGTATGCCTAAACCACTTCATCTGAATTTTCATGATGTGAAGTAGCAGCAGATGTACTCTGAGGTTCTCCTGGATTGCCAATCTTCAAACCCTGTTATAGAAAATGAGTTTTCAGTTTTTTTTTCAGTCGGTACCCAAAGCTCATGACCTTAGGAAAGCTGCAGTTACCGCATTGTTTCACTGGTCAGTCTCACAGTGACCTCTAACCCGACTACAGTGAAGGACTGAACCCCAACCAAGCTTTGATGGCCTATGCACTGAGTTTAGGAGTTTATCAAAGTGCTCCTTCTACCTCTTAAAGATCCCCAGTTGAGGTCATCTTTTTCCATACCTTTGTTAATAATACCCTTCCTGAGATTGAAATGGTTTGCCAGCACTTCTGTGAAGCCATTTGAAAGTCATTGGCCATTGTTCCATCAAACTATACCCTACAACTTGCTTTGCCCCTGATTCCCCTGCTATCTTTTTGGCCTACTGGTATTAGTGATTTACTATAAAAATGCATTTGATCTTTGCGTTATGTTATGTTGGTAACTCTTCATTTTGTTTGCTCTAGTGCCACCATTCTTATGTTGTTCTTGGCTGACTTCATTCCTAGGATGAGCTCCCTCTCTGTATAGACTGAGAAAATTCCAGGTTACTGTCAAAATTATATGGCTTTTTCCTTGTTCTGGTTTATTCCTAGGATTTTTGTAGTGACCACAAGACCCATGCTCTATGTTCTAGCTTTGTATAATAGTGCAGTTAATACTTTTAGAGCTAGAAATGAAGGATTCTACACTTTACATCAGTATGCCAGGATGTTATTTTTAGCTCATTGAGAAAGCTCTTTCGTAACGCAATTTGCTTATTATATTTAGCAGGCAACTCCTTTCTAAAGAATGTTTCAATTACACTTTATTGTTTTATAAAATATGAGTTCATCTGGGTGGTTACTTACCTGTATCGATGCAAAGTTTGTTCTCTCCTCACAAACAAAGGCATGAATGTTGCATTAACTGGGAAATGAAATGAAAAAGGAGGTTTCAAAAACAGATGGATGACTTCAGGTTCCTCCTGTTGACTCCATTTCCAGTGTTTCAAAGAAGTAAAGTTTACTCTTTATAGACCATCAGACTTAACACTCTGTATAAAAGAAGTGAAAGTTAAAATGGTTATTTTTGTTGTTTCTAAATAGGAGTGCTTTTCTGCGGAGCAGCAGCCTTCATCTGGTGGTCAGCACCTCAGAACTGTTCTGGACACAGCAGAGACCCAAACTATCAATAATGCTGGGATGCAGCCTGTCACTCGGACCCTGTCAATGAGCAGTGTCAGTCCTGTTGATTATGAGTACTTTGATGTGGGCATTGGACAGGTAAATCAAAGTCATATGGAGAAAATCCCACCAGAAATGAGTTAAGGACACAGGCCTTTGTCTCTCAGTAGACCATAGCAGATTGGGTTGGGAGATATGACCTCAAATTAAAAATAATCATTAATTTAAATGGTATATTATTGCAAACAATCCTGGTTCAAAAATAACCATTTTTTTGTGTTTAGTTGTCTTGGCTCCTGGATATCTAAACATGTGCATTATATGATCTGTGTAAAGATTGTTTTAAAGATGCAAAACTATTAAACCTGAGCACACCCCATCTAAATGTCTTACAGATACTTTTAGCTCAAAGAAATTTAAAGAAAGAGTGGTGCTTATTTAACAGTTATGAAACATTCTAACATATATAGTTGATCTGACACTTGCAGGTTTTGCAGTAGTACATACTGTATACAGTAAACCCTCCTCGATCGCGGGGGTTGCGTTCCAGACCCCCCCGCGATAGGTGAAAATCCGCGAAGTAGAAACCATATGTTTGTATGGTTATTTTTATATATTTTAAGCCCTTATAAACTCTCCCACACTGTTTATAAATATTCCCCGCAGAGTTATACAGCATAATCCCTTTGTATTCTCTTAGATATTAGGTAAGATTCATTGAAATTATGTATATAAACACACTGTTTATATACAGTAAAACCTAAATATTATTTTAAAGATATAGAGTATCTCCGATATCACATATGTTACAGCCATTACGATAGACAGGCCACCAGCAATAAATACGTACAATGCAAGAAAAATACAGTAATCCCTCGCTATATCGCGCTTCGACTTTCGCGGCTTCACTCTATCGCGGATTTTATATGAAAGCATAACTAAATATATAACGCGGATTTTTCGCTGCTTCGCGGGTTCTGCGGACAATGTGTCTTTTTAC
>JANRMT010043784.1:999-14392 GCA_026402145.1 Polypterus bichir lapradei
TTCAATATGGCGGCTGACAGTGGCGTCATACCACCGAAATAAGTACGTACATTGGTTTTGGTTAGCTCAGGGAAGCCACCTACCAAATTTCACGAAGATGGGGCCGTAAATAAGAAAGTTCAACATGGCGGACGTTGTTGACCGTTATGACCATTATGCGTAGAATTTCGAAATGAAACCTGCTTAACTTTTGTAAGTAAGCTGTAAGGAATGGGCCTGCCAAATTTCAGCCTTCTACCTACATGGGAAGTTTGAGAATTAGTGACGTTGGATAGTTCAATATGGCGGCTGACAGTGGCGTCATACCACCGAAATAAGTATGTACATTGGTTTCGGTTAGCGCAGGGAAGCTGCCTACCAAATTTCGTGAAGATGGGGCCATGAATAAGAAAGTTCAATATGGCGGACGTTGTTGATCATTATGACCGTTACGTGTAAAATTTCTAAATGAAACCTGCTTAACCTTTGTAAGTAAGCTGTAAGGAATGGGCCTACCAAATTTCAGCCTTCTACCTACATGGGAAGTTGGAGAATTAGTGACGTTTGGAAAATTCAATATGGCGGCCGACAGTGGCGTCATACCATCGAAATAAGTACGTACATTGGTTTCGGTTAGCGCAGGGAAGTCACCTACCAATTTTGTGAAGATGGGGTCAGCCTTCTACCTACACGGGAAGTTTGAAAATTGGTGACGTTGGAAAGTTCAATATGGCGGCCGACAGTGGTGTCATACCTTCGAAATAAGTACATACATCGGTTTTGGTTAGCGCAGGGAAGCCGCCTACCAAATTTCGTGAAGATGGGGCCATAAATAAGAAAGTTCAACATGGCAGACGTTGTTGACCGTTATCGACCGTTATGACTGTTACGTGTAGAATTTCGAAATGAAACCTGCTTAACTTTTGTAAGCAAGCTGTAAGGAATGAGCCTGCCAAATTTCAGCCTTCTACCTACACGGGAAGTTGGAGAATTAGTGATGAGTCAGTCAGTCAATCAGTCAGTCAGTCAGTCAGTCAGTGAGGGCTTTGCCTTTTATTATTATAGATAGCATGTTTATTGAGGTGGTCATTAAGTTGCATAATGACTGCCTTCTCTCGAATTTTACTTAAGAAAGGCAGGTTAGAAATAGGTCTTAAATTTTCAAAAGCAGAGCAGTCAAGATTATTTTTATTGAGCAGGGGTTTAACTACAGCATTCTTAGGACAGTCTGGGAAGACACCCGTATCTAATGACGAGTTTACTATGTCAAGAATACTATCAATTAGCATGCCCGATACTTCTTTGAAAAAACTTGTTGGTCGAGGACGAAGGTGGAGGGTCTCAGTTGAGAAATTATTTTATATAAATCAGGTATATATATCCTGGTGAAGAATTAAATTTGTTTAAAATGGAGTACCGGGGTTTAAGTGTTTCAGTATTGGGGAGATGTACTATATTATTTACTAGCAAAATACCCGCGCTTTGCAGCGGAGAAGTAGTGTGTTAAAGAAGTTATGAAAAAGAAAAGGAAACATTTTAAAAATAACGTAACATGATTGTCAATATAATTGTTTTGTGACTGTTATAAGTTTTGCTGTCATCAAGGATTTGATTATCATTATTTCTTTCAATCTGGTTTGTATTTGGAGGATGTGTTGTGTTCAAGTTATATTCCATGTTTGTCAACCGTTGTAAAGATAACAGGTTTCATTCATCGAAGTGTTCACTACCCCAAACGGTACTCGTGAATCTAAGATGTTTAACAGGCCTTCCTGGTATTAAGTTGTGGATTTGCCTGCGAATATTTAGCAGCAGCGTGTCTATGAACTTAATTTAAACTTAAGCTTTACACCTTGTTTTCCTATTGATATGTCTACAAAGGCTTGTTCAGCTTCAGAGGGTTATTCCTTTCTTACTGCATCAATAAACAGCTCGTCTTCCTCTTTATCTGAGACATCACACACTGCATGCCCAGGTTTACCTTTCCCAGTCCTGCAAACTTTAGCAAAGTGGTTCAATTTACCACATTTTTTACACTGTCTTCCCTTAGCTGGACGTTGACTTTTTCCACCGTGTGCTTTGTTTTTGCAGTAGCTGCACTTATGAATATGCTTGTATGCGTCACCCGCTTCATATTCTTTTACTGCCTTCTCAATTGTGTAATGCGTTTTTCGTTCAGCGCTCTTTGGAGCTTTTGCTTGTTGTCTGCGTACTGCGTTCACAGTCAGTTCATGTAAGCCGCTCAGAGTACATGCATTGAAGGTTCTCAGCTGTGCTTGTGCTATCTTGTGCAATCTTGTGATGTCCACGGCTTTATTTAATGCTAGCTCAGACCTGGCACTTAAAAGTTTCTCTCGCACTTTCGCTGAGTTTGTGCCAAACACTATTCTATCCCTGACCATCTCATCTTCGTTTGCATAAGCACAGTTCTTCACCAGCAATTTTAACTCCGTTACAAAGTGATCAAAAGTCTCATTTATACCCTGCGTCTTCTCATTAAACTTGTATCTCACGAATATCATATTCGTCTTAGGCATGACAAACGCCTCAAAGCGGTCATAATAAGTTTTCAGTACCTTGGCTTCTTCCCGGGTGAGAGCCAATGTGTTAAAAATGTCTTTTCCTTTTTCCTCAGTCCACAGGAGCAGGTAGCTGCATTTCTCACTTTCGTCTTTGCCTTTTAGCAGGCCAGAAAACATCAGCTCCACGTGCTGTCGGAACTTTTTCCATTCTCCCGGCAGGTTAAGAGAATCCCAGTCAATTCGTGGCGAGGGAACTCCAACAAAATCCATGACTGTCCTCTATTCTGACACCATGTCTTTTTTTCACAAATTGTGAAAAATGAAATGATGGCGAGACTTTCTTTTAAAGTATGCAGGGGAACTTTATCTATTACAGCTGTGACATTCATGGCATCTATGCTCTAAATTAACTTCCATAATAGTAACCTTGTGGTCCCTTTTTCTGGTGCCTTCCTGATGACATAGGTGCCTAAACCATGCCTGATAATAATACATTTCAATGACATATAAATATTACAGTGATCACCTCGATAGACATCTCATCACCCAAATCGCTACTCGTGAATCTAAGATGTTTAACAAGCATTCCCGGTACAGTGTAACCTCAGTTCACAACCATAATTCGTTCCAAAACTCTGGTCGTAAACCGATTTGGTCGTGAACCGAAGCAATTTCCCCCATAGGATTTTATGTAAATATCAATCAATATCCAGACCATACAAACTGTATGTAAATATATATTTTTTTAGTTTTTAAGCACAAATATATTTATACCATAGAATGCACAGCGTAATAGTAAACTAAATGTAAAAACATTTAATAACACTGAGAAAACCTTGAACAACAGAGAAAACTAACACTGCAATAGTTCGCGCTATAACCCTACCAACCGCTGGCTAAAAGCACTTTTTTAATGAGTTTTAAGCACAGGGAAAAAATGAACATTTGAAAAAATCTGTAATTTAATAAACCACCAAGAAAAATAACATTGCAACAATGCACGCTACGAACAGATCGCTGGAAACAGAAGTAAAAACAAAATCAAGACCAATGCATCCTTTAACTGCCTTCCTACCTTAATGCGTCCAGCTCTCTCTCGCACTGCCTGTGTGTCTGCGTCCATCTCTCGCGCTGCCTCTGTGTGTGTGTGTGTCATGCTATCTCTCTTGCGCTGCCTGTGTGTGTGTCGCTCTCTCTCTCGCGCTGCCTGTGTGTGTGTGCTCGCGCTGACTGTGTGTGTGCGTCTGTCTCTCTCTCGCGTGGCCTGTGTGTGTGTGTGTGTGTGTCGCGCTCTCTCACTCTCTCTGTCTTGCTTGCTGCACAGGAAATGTACAGGGAGAGACTGAACATGTACAAACCGAAAGGGAAACTGGCTTGTTCGTATACTGAGTGTGTGGTCGCGAATATTTAACGGCTGCATGTCTATGGGCAGGCAGTCAATTACGTGGGAGGTGTGTTGATTTCCGCAGTAGCTGCACTTATGAATATGCTAAGCACAGTCCTTCACCCGTGAATATTTACCTTATATGGGCAGGCACTCAATTACGTGGGAGGCGTGATGACGCGGGACGCAACTCCGCCTCACACGGCGACCGACCTGCAGGCTATGGCCGTATACAGTATATGGATGAAAGTAGGTACCAGTTATGACCGTTACGCGTAGAATTTCAAAATGAAACCTGCCTAACTTTTGTAAGTAAGCTGTAAGGAATAAGCCTGCCAAATGTCAGCCTTCCACCTACACGGGAAGTTGGAGAATTAGTGATGAGTGAGTCAGTGAGTGAGTGAGTGAGTCAGTTAGTGAGGGCTTTGCCTTTTATTAGTATAGATAATATCATTATTTTTTTGATTAAAAAATACAGCAAAAGCCTCACAAGTTTCACTGGAAGATTTTTGGAGGCATTCCATTAAGTGACCTGGATTTATCAGACAATCAATCGTATAGAATAAGACTCTGGGATTACTAGCATTGTTATTTATAAT
Source organism: Polypterus bichir lapradei (assembly GCA_026402145.1). Classification (NCBI taxonomy): domain Eukaryota; kingdom Metazoa; phylum Chordata; class Cladistia; order Polypteriformes; family Polypteridae; genus Polypterus; species Polypterus bichir. The sequence goes on from JANRMT010043784.1 coordinate 5,484, forward strand.
TCTAGAGAAATAACAGTGCCTGTCAAGATGGACTATGTTGTTGTATTCTATTATTTTAACCTTCAATATTTCATAATGGATAGTCAGTTTAGTTTTCCTCCATTTGCGCTCAGCTCTCCGGCATGTTCTCTTAAGATTGGACACTCTTTGGGTCTTCCACAGTATAACAGTACTAGAAAATTTTTTAAGTATATTTTCAGGTGCGACTATGTCTCGTGAATATTTTCTATCATTATTTCTATATTAAATAGTAACAGAAAATAGTCTGATAGACCAATATCAATGATCTGCTTCACATCAACTTTTAGTCCTTTAGTAATTACTACGTCTAATGTATGGCCTGCTTTATGTGTAGGCTGACTAATGTGCTGGTTCAAATCAAAAGAGTCCAGGAGGTTCATGAATTCTTTTACTTTCGGGTCACACTGATTATCGATATGAAAGTTAAAGTCACCGAATATTAGGAGTGTGTCATAGTTCGTAATTGCAATTGACACCAAGTCTGAGAATTCCTCAAAGAAAGATGCATTGTATTTAGGAGGTCTATACATGGATAAGACTAGAAACTGAGAAACTCAACAAATAACAATGGCAAGATACTCAAAGGACTTGAATTTACCAAAACTGACATCTTTACACTTTAACCGGCTTGAGTAAATGTTTCCTAAACCGCTGCCTTTCTTACCTTGGCGAGCCACATGAGCAACGGTGTAATTTGGAGGCGCAGATTCCATTAACACTAGAATTACCAGAGCCTACGAAAAAACTTGTAGATCCGTCCCTCCTTAAATCCCATCACACCTCTCCACCAGCATCCTTTGTCCTGTAATTGTGCCAATAAAGACAAGCTGCAAGCAACCGGCTATTCCATCCCCCCAACGACTTAGAACATACACGAACTTCTCCCAGCTCATGCCTTGATTGATTATCTGGCAGTGAAGTGGAGTTTTAGAGTGGAAATAATAGATCGTTATTTGGAACACACGCATTTCATGTGTGTTCCGTTTCTACAGTAATCTGTGTAAACACATTGCTAAAACAGAAACTTTTTCATATTTTAGTAATAAATGCTACAAAATGTAGGCATAAACTATAGAATGTGTGACGCATTAAGTTCAAAAATCAAATAAACACTTTCACAAAAGGTTCAAGAGTAAGGCAACAGCTTCCATGGCTTAGCGGTAAGGTTTGCTAACTCATAGGGCTTGCTGTGCCTCAAGGACCTGAGTTCGATTCCCCATTGGGCAGAAAGTCTTTTTTCTTTTTAACCTGAAACGGACATAAAAGTAGCACTTTGAGCTACATTTTTTTTTGTATGAAAATGTGCTATATAAATAAATGTTGTTGTTGTTCTTGTCAGCATGGCACTGCCAGATCTAAACAGTAGCGTAGATAGTCTGATAGAGGTAATAGGACATTGTATCTTTGATTGCCAGTACAACAAATTGTTCTGAGCAGGCATCAACCACAGCACCAACTGTGGTCATCGCTGCACTTGTGAAAAGAATGAAAATAAATCATCAACTCGGAGAGGGAGAGGCAAGTTTGTTGTACCACATGAACGTCACTGAAAGAATAAAACTGAATAATAATAATAATAATAAAAAAAAAAAAAAAACGCTAACTTTTACAAGTTGCCAAAATTTACACAGGGTGTTGCAGACTCAAAGCAAATGTATGTCTTTATTATATTATAGTAATAATAATAGCAGCTCATTACTCAAAATACAGAGCACCCAGACTCAAACCTGGAACCTTTTAGTTATAAGGCAGCAGTTCTTACCTCTGCACCATCTAAGAATATAGATCAACTTTCTGTCGATTAACATTTGAGCTTGGGTTTGTAACTCATTGACAGCAACATGTAAATTGAATAATTTTTTTTTTACTTTAGTTATATTCTTGAATAAAAATTTATGAGTTTAATTGATATTTGGAATAAAGTCTTCACACATTATACACTTCACGTCAATTTTAGTATAACATGGAAAAAGTTTCCGCTTTAGGTATGTGTTCAGTATTTCTTGTGTCACATTTCCTTTCATCCTACACTTACCCAGATCTTTGTGGACATGGAACACACATGAAATGCATGTATTCAAAATTACGATATATATTTTACCCAATACAACTCCAGGCACCTTACACACAGATAAAGAGACTTGAGCAGGGAGAACTAGGATAGCAGGCTGCTTGCTGCTTGTGCTGATCTACACATTTGCAAAACCAAAAACGCTGATGAGGAGAGGTTTGAAGGAATTTAAGGTGGCCCGGGATTACGAGTTTTTTTTGTAGTTTTCAGGGATTCTAGTGCTAAAGTTGTTTTTAGCTGTGTGTGTATCCTACAACATCCAGATTATACTCTGCTTTTTCCCTTTGCCAGTTATATTCTGAACAGAAAAGGGTTTTAGGATAGGTTAATTACAAGAACGTGTTAAAGAAAAGATACAGTCACTTGCTACTTACTGTTATCATGTGCTGTCTACAGTATGTGAATGGATTTCACTTTTACTATAGTTGCAGTAGTGAATCACATAGCTGTGGGAAAAAAGTATGTTGAAATTGCTGAAGCACCCAGCATGTTTGTGGTCAATATAGATATAAAAGTAAATAAAAAAGAATTGAAAATGAGTTAAAACTATTACAGTATTTACGCGTGTGTACCACGCACACATTTTTTCCCGAAAATTAGCATTAGAAAATCAGATGCGCGTCATACACGAGGAAATGTAATTCTGTAATGTTTACTTCTTCTGTTTGGGCTTGCTTGCTTGCTCGCTCGCTCGCTCACTCGCTCGCTGTTGTTTTTGAATCAGTTTGCCGTTGTCATTCAGCATGGATAGTAGCAAGCGTTTACGCTCCTTCATGGCGGGAGAGAAACTGAAAGTGATTTTGGAAGCAGAGAAGATTGGAAATCGGGAAGCACGTCGTAAGTACAGTGTTCCAGAGTCATGTGTTCGAGATTGGCGATGGATGAAAGAAAAACTTTCGTCATGCAACAAAAACAAAAGGGCATTTCACAGAAAATGTGCCCTAAATGTCCTATACAATCACAACGCGCGTTGTACATGGGGCAAAACGATTTTCGCGATTTTCTTTGTAAAATGTAGGGTGCGCGTCTTCCACGAGGGCGCATAGTACACGAGTAAAATGGTAATATCACATGAAGGACTACTGAAACAAGCTCTAGATATAAAGATTTTCTTTCAAGATTTTGATTTTACTTTATTGCTCTGCAGCATTTCTGATTTACATTTCCATAATAAAGCTGGGCACTGTATACTACTTTTCCCCATGTAATAATTTTTCAAAACTGTTTTTAACTTGGGATGCTTCTAGTTGATACATAGAGCTATTATGCATTCTACACACTTGTTTGTGGAGATTGTGTGTTGTGAACCATTAATAATCTATGTTTAGGGATAAAATCCAAGTCTTGTAGTGAATTAATATTATAATTATTAGCACATTACAGGATATGTTAAATCCTTGATTTTTCTCCGTCCCTTTTCCACTTGCTTTTTTTGTTAGGGCTATTTGAAGTGCTGCCAAAACAACAAGCCTACAGAATCACTGTAACCAGGGCCTTCCCTCTTGTCAATTGCAAGCTCATATTATGTTCTCAACCTTCTCAATCAATTAAGACCAGTGTAAAAGGACTAACAATCAGTAAAGACACTTAACTTTTTAAAAGTTTGAAGTGTGAACATGCACTTTTGACCAAATAGAGAATGAGGTAGCTACATTACAGAGCAGACCACACATCATATACCAAGCTGCCTGTTGTGGCCAAGGTGAAAACTGGCTAGTCTAAAGATAACTAGTGGAGAGCAGAGCCCTTACAAAAATACCACTGGAAGAATTGCTACACTTTGTGAAACAAACAGCTGTGGTAGTGGTATTTAGGCATGCCAGAGGTGTAAAACATTGTTGCCAGTTTTGACGTGGGTGAGTAAACTGCCTGAAGTTGTGTTGTGTGTGTGTGCTTACACCGACAGCCATACACCCTCGTTTGCATGAATGAGATGCCTGAAATAGACAGAGGCTTCTGCCTAGATTGAGGCGATGGAATGGAAGGTCATAAGTGGCATCACTGACAGGTTTGTGTCAAACCAGTGTTAATGAGATAGTTTGCCATAAAAAAACTGAAAAGTTTGACTGTCAGGCGTAGGACAGAGAAGGCAGCTGAGGAATGTTGATATAGCGATCCTTATTGAGTATCCTTGTATATAGAGCATTGCCTGATTTTTTTTTTTCATTCATTTTCTTGTATTTTGTGCTTTTTTCACTTTTCATTTTGATAACTGTTTTTTCTGTACTCTTGATTTTTGTCCTGGGAGAATGAAGAAAAAGAACAGTTGTCTAATCGTGTGTTTTTGTGATGTTTTCCATCACCTTTCATTTTTGAGCCATATAAATACTGCACAGATTCATCTTCACTTATTTTTGTTTATTGTTGTGCATATGCTGTTTATTCCATCAACAACAACAACAACAACAACATTTATTTATATAGCACATTTTCATACAAAAAGTAGCTCAAAGTGCTTTACATAATGAAGAATAGAAAAATAAAAGACACAGTAAGAAAATAAAATAAGTCAACATTAATTAAAATAGAATAAGAGTAAGGTCCAATGGCCAGGGTGGACAGAAAAAACAAAAAAAACTCCAGACGGCTGGAGAAAAAAACAAAATCTGTAGGGATTCCAGACCATTAGACTGCCCAGTCCCCTCTGGGCATTCTACCTAACATAAATGAAACAGTCCTCTTTGGATTTAGGGTTCTCATGGAAGGACTTGATGATGATGTTCACGTAGACTTCTGGCTTTTAATCCATCCATCATTGTTGGAGCATCATGATGCTTTGAGTAGGTGGTGGCGGCACAGGCCACCACCACAAAGAAACCGGAAAAAGAAACGGAAGAGAGTAGGGGTCAGTACGGATTTTAGAGCCACCATGAATAGTTATTATGATGAATTGAACATACAGAGTATCAGGATTAAGTTAAAGTGAAGTTATGAAAAGGCCATGTTAAAGTAATATGTTTTCAGCAGTGTTTTAAAGTGCTCTACTGTATTAGCCTGGCGAATTCCTTTTGGCAGGCTATTCCAGATTTTAGGTGCATAGCAGCAGAAGGCCACCTCACCACTTCTTTTAAGTTTCGTTCTTGGAATTCTAAGGAGATACTCATTTGAGAATCTAAGGTTACTATTTGGAATATAAGGTGTCAGACATTCCGATATATAAGATGGGGCGAGATTATTTAAGGCTTTATAAACCATAAGCAGAATTTTAAAGTCAATTCTGAATGACACAGGTAACCAGTGTAGTGACATCAAAACTGGAGAAATGTGCTCGGATTTTCTTTTCCTAGTTAGTATTCTAGCAGCTGCATTCTGCACTAGTTGCAAACGATTTATGTCTTTTTTGGGTATTCCTGAGATGAGTGCGTTACAGTAATCTAGTCGACTGAAAACAAACGTGTGAACTAATTTCTCAGCATCTTTCAGTGATATAAGAGGTCTAACTTTAGCAATGTTTCTTAAGTGAACAAAATGCCATCCTAGTGATCTGATTAATATGCGATTTAAAATTCAGATTACAGTCAACAATTACCCCTAAGCTTTTTACCTCCGTCTTGACTTTTAATTCTGATGTATCCAGTTTATTTCTAATAGCCTCATTGTGTCCATTATTGCCAATCACTAAGATTTCAGTTTTCTCTTTATTTAACTTGAGAAAGTTACTATTCATCCATTCTGAGATACAAGTCTGACATTGTGTTAGTGAATCAAGAGAATCGGGGTCATCAGGTGCTATTGATAAGTACAGCTGTGCATCATCAGCATAGCTGTGGTAGCTCACGTTGTGCCCTGAGGTAATCTGACCTAATGGGAGCATGTAGATTGAGAAGAGCAGCGGACCCAGGATAGAGCCTTGTGGAACACCATATTGGATATCATGTGTCTTTGAGTTGTAATTACCACAACTAACAAAGATCATTGCAGAGTACTGCAGTTATTTTAAAGGGCATGACACTAGAATTTTGTTTTGTTTTGGTGTCACTTTAATAAAGATTTTTATTTTGAAAATCTTTTGGGTTCTGTGCCTCAACCAAAAATCTGTTCAGTTTTGTTACAGATGACCAGAGTCTGAGTGTGTGCAAAGGTGCCAGTGCATGTCACATTCATACAGTATAACTGGATTTCATTTTATTACACTTAATTCAAGGTTAAATGTGTTTACCATATGTATTTATCACATTTTAAAGTTAGTTTGGTTTTGTGATTTTCTGTGCTTCTTAACATGACTGTTAAAGAGCAAAAAATGCTACTCTGTTGTAAAAGAAATTAAACATTTTTTTTCATAACGGTAAAGTAGTAATCCACTGCATGTTTTTAAAGTCACCTGCCTATAAAACTGATTTTCATAAATGTAGTAGAAAATCTGTGGTCTTTGATTAATACCTGGGTTGTCAGTAATAGATTAGTAATAGTAATAGTAAGTCGAGTCTGAGTGCTAGTGTCAAAGAGGCTTCACAGAATTTTGCTATAAAGTCTTTTGATTTTTGACCAAAAGATGTCTACTAGATGTCATCCAGATTTTTAAAAAGATTAAATAACGAAATCTGCAGCATCATGCTATTTATTGTGTTTTATTTTTCACTTTTTAATATCATCAACTCTCCAGTTATTCGCAGTGGAGTAAGAAATTTGATTGTCACTGATGAAACTACCTTCAGCATGAAAGTATCCTGGGATAATGTTGACCAAAATGTCCGCCAATACAGGGTGTCCTATGTGACAGCAAGAGGAGATCGTGCTGAAGAAGTGGTAAGCATGGTCTTTTATTTTGTACTGTGTTTTGTACTAAATCATTGAACACAAACTAAGCAGACAATGTAGTAATTTTATTATTTATAACTGTCACTAGTATGGCTTGTTTGAATGTAGCATTTTATGTGTTGTAAAGGAAGTCAACAAACATGAATAGAAGAAAACATAGTTGATGAGATAACACCACTTCTTTACATCCCACTAAAATGAAAGAAATTGACCATTTTTAATTTACAGCTTAATGTGCGTTAATAGCATATATGCATATTCTTCTTGAGTTCATGTCAGTTTTCTGTACAGATTCTAGATTAATTTCATAGTACAGAGATGCATATCAGTAATGTACAGAGGCTAAAGTGACTGCACAAAACCACATACTGTACATGACATTATTTCTTCTTAGAGACACTTCCTCCACTCTTAAAAAATGTAAATACACCCTTTTCTTTTTCAATATAGCATAGACCCCACCACAGTGGTGTCGTCTGCAAATTTGACGATGGTGTTGCTGTGGTGGGTGGGGGCGCAGTCATGTTTGTACGGCATGAAGAGCTGGGGGCTCAGCTGATGCTGATGGCCGAGGAGATGTGAGGGCCCACCCTAACCCTTTGTGTGCGGTATGTCAGGAAGTCTTTAATCCATATACAGGTGGAATACGAGAATCCCAGGGCTAGCAGCTTGCACACCAATCTGTGAAGGAGGATGGTGTTAAAAGCAGAGCTAAAATCAATAAAGAGGAGACGTGCGTAGCTCCCCTGGTGCTCCAGATGGAACAGGGTAGCATGGAGAGCAGCAGCAACAGTGTCCTCAGTAGACCTGTTAGCCCTGTAAGCAAATTGGTGTGCATCAAAAGTGGGAGGGATGAATGACATGATATGACTCTGGACCAGTCTCTCAAAACACTTCATCAACGCCGGGGTGAGTGCTACTGGCCGATAGTCATTCAGGCAAGGTTATGGGTGATTTTTTTGGTAAAAGGAGTAAGATGGGGGATTTCAGACAAGGAAGAACTGGGACAGTGACAGGTTAAAGATCTTTGTAAAGACCCCAGCCAGCTGTTCTGCACAGCTCCTCAACACACGTCAAGGGACACCCCCGGGACCTGCTGCCTTCCTAGGATTGACAGCCTGGAACGAGCGTCTCACCTTATGTTCCTCCACCCTAAGGGAGGGGGTGATGTTGTTGTGAACTGCTGCTGCATGTGTGACAGCTGCCTCTCGTAGTTCCATCTCAAAGCGAGCAAAGAAGTGGTTCAGCTCCTCTGCCATTGAGGTGTCACCTTCAGCAGCTCCATGGCTGGTCCTGTAGTTGGTGAAGTGCTGGACTCCCTGCCAAACCTGCCTGATGTTATTACTGTTCAGGTGCTCCTCAATCCTTCTCCTGTAGTCCCTCTTAGCCTTTCTGATGCCTCTCTTCAGGTTGGACCATGTCATGCTGTAGAGAACCTTGTCACTGCACATAAAGGCGGTGTTCCTTTCCTTTAGCAGCAGCTGAACCTCTCTTGTCATCCAGGGCTTCTGGTTTGGATAGACACTGATACGTTTCTCCACTGTGACAGTGTCAATGCAGGTTTTGATGTAACACAATACACTGTTGGTGTAGAGTTCCAGGTCTGAACTTTCAAAAATGTCCCAGTTAGTCCTGTTGTAGCAGTCCTGCAGCTGCAGAGAGGCATCATCAGGCCAGGTTGAGATGGATTTAGTATTCAAAGTCATATTTATATTGAAGTGTGGAATAATAAAATACAGTAATCCCTCGCTATATCGCGCTTCGACTTTCGCGGCTTCACTCTATCGCGGACTTTATATGAAAGCATAACTAAATATATAACGCGGATTTTTCGCTGCTTCGCGGGTTCTGCAGACAATGTGTCTTTTTACTTCCTGTATATGCTTCCTCAGTTGGTTTGCCCAGTTGATTTCATACAAGGGACGCTATTGGCGGATGGCTGAGAAGCTAACCAATCAGAGCACGCAGTTAAGTTCTCCTGACTGAGAAGCTAACCAATCAGAGCACGCAGTTGAGTTCCTGCGTGCTGAATGCAGTGTTAACCAGGAAGTCTCGTCTC
>JANRMT010043820.1:0-12688 GCA_026402145.1 Polypterus bichir lapradei
CAATTCATTATCTCCAAGTTTACAAATTGCTCCATGAAAACACCATTTTTCCTCAAAAGAAAGAAAGAAAGAAAGAAAGAAAGAAAGAAAGAAAGAAAGAAAGAAATCCTCCTCCATCCTGGCTGGGATGCCCATTAGTCTTCCTTGGCATTTTCCTATCCTTAGATAACAATATTTTTTTAGAAAGAAAGACATTTAATATAGTGTCTTTCAAAATGAACATTTTATTAATAGAAAGAAATAAAGGAGGTGTTTATAGCACCTTTTGTAGTATGACGTTCCCAAAGTTAAATTACAAAGTAAGATTTTTCATGACTGCTTATATAGTGTCTTTCATAATGATTCTGTTGTAAAGTTGTTTTCAACTTATACGTGTATATAACAGCTTTCACAATATATAACTTGCTATCTTCAATAATAACATATATTTAAAAAGAAAGAAAGAAAGAAAGAAAGAAAGAAAGAAAGAAAGAAAGAGTTTGAGTTTTAAAATACCTTTTATTAAACATTCAACAATCATTACAAAATCAACAAACCATCAATAAAAAAGAACATCCTATGTAACCTATGAATGAGTATTTTGCTGTAGTATCATAATAGTTAATTCACAAAACAAAAACACACTCGTCATTTTTCAGAATGAGCGTGAGTCTTTACGATTATAACGCTTTTTGTCGTATGACTTTTCCAAAGTTAAATAACCAAGTAGGTTTGAAGAAAGAAGGTGGGCATTTAAGGGTGATGTCGCTCCTCCAGGCTGTGCCCCTGCAGCTTTCATGCCAGTCAGGGCTCCTGTTTAATTCTTCAGTTCACCTACGGACCCTCTCATCCTATTAAATATTTTCTGTCAGATGCCCTCTTTGCCAGTTTTATGTTTTACTGGCACTGAATTCAAATCTGCAGCATGTGAATTTCACCCTAAGGCTGGCCTGGATGGGATGTCCAGTCCACCACTGGGCACATGGTGGGCAAACTGTTTGTGGCAAGCAAGTGTACAAAAGAAGCTTAATTGAAAATGTGCACAAGGTAGTCTTATACACAAGTAAGGCAGGAACTCAAGTGCCAGAAGGTGGCATCATGCCTGCTGTGCTGCCCTTAATTTGTGCTTTACTTTTTCATTCCTTATTTGTCCCCTTTTGTCCCTCTATAACATGAATCTTAGCGACTTTGTGGGAGGGCCTGCCCTGATAGACACTTTACAAAATGAACGCCAATGAATGAGCAGCAAGCCTGCCAGTCAGCCAGTTTTTGCAGACAGACTTGGATTATTATGGCTGCTCTATTTTTGCGTGTCCACTTTCAGGAGGAAGACATCCAGAGGAGGAAACCGGCAGGTGGAGAGCGGAATGAGATGCGGATGAAGTGTGACTTGTTGCAGGTCCTTGTGGGAACACATCTAAGAGAAGGAGCTGGGAGGGGATGCCTGGCAGGCTCACAAAGGACCACCGAGGGTAGGGCTGCTTTGACTTTGTGGTCACCTCCCGAGATGTGACCTCGGCTCCATTGTCTTTGTAACTTGGCGATTGTTTTCGTGTTTTTCTTCCCTTCCAGTGATGTTTACTGCAGGAATTCTTCTTTTATCATTTCCAGTAGATCAGAATGGACCCAGACGTCTCCCGAGACTTTATCAAAATGGGAAGCCAGTGCTGTGATGCTTTAGAATGTGACCACGGTAATATGGGAAACTCTGTAGTGTCTTTGGGTGGCATGGTGGTGCAGTGGCTAGTGCTGATACCATGTGGCTTTAGATTCATAGGTTCAAATTTTAGCCTGGGCACTGTGCCTGCATGTTAAGTTAAAATAAATCAGTCTGAGGGTGCTGTATCTAAACAGGCCATTGACAACCTTTATTTATATAGCGCCTTTCACTTGTCCTGAGACACAAGTGTGGACTTAATGTCAACCATTTATGTTGTTGTTTACTTTTCAAGGACAGATGGATGGCATGGTGGTGCAGTGGTAGGTGCTGTAGCCCTACAGAATCCTGGGTTCAAATCCTAACCCGGGGCGGCAAGTCTGTGGAGTTTGCTCATTCTCTTCGCTCAGCCAGGGGCATGTTGGAGAATCATGACACCCCACCCTTGGTTTATATAGCCCCTTTCACTAATCTTGAGGCACAAGTTCAGCTTTACAGTCAGTTATTGAGGTGGTGCAGTAGTTAGTGCTGCTGCCATGTGACTTTGGAGCCCAGGGTTCAAATCCTAGTCCACGTACCGTTAGGGTAATTCGAAAGTTTTAACTAGGCCAAATCAGAGGGTGCTGCTTGTGAAATGCACCCTGTCCAGGGCTAGGACACGCCAACGTTTATTTTACTTAGTGCCTTTCACTAGTTCCAGTGCACAAGTATGGACTTAGAGTCATTTGTTTATATAAGTGTTTAATCTTCAAAGCTGGACGGATGACATGATAGTGCAGTGTGCTGCTGCCACACGGATTTGTAGTCCTGACTCAGTGAGATACTCTATCAGAAAGGTGATGGAGATCTGATGAGAAAATCTGGTTAGTTTTACACTCCCTATGCTCATCCCTCAACTGACATCACTCTGCTATCATTCTTATAGGACTCATAGATGTTCTCCTAATGCAGATGTGGATGAGAAAATCAGGTGAGTGTTATGTCACTCCTTATACTCGTCCCTCCTTTGGGTTATTATTGAACTATTTTTCTCAATGTGGACGCTTTACACTTCATACAGTATTTATTTCTAAATATTTTACTGCTGGGCTTTTATTCTCTAAATATGAAGTTGGAGGTTCAGCTACTTGAAACGCCTCCGCTATCAGCCTCCGACTTGGACAATCTATAAGTACATTTCCACAAGCACTGAGTTCATTTTAGAGAAAAATATGACTGCCGCAAAAGTTTCTCTACTTTGATTCAAAGGGAGTGCGTCAAGAAGCTCTGAAGATGAATCCTAACTTTGTTCAATTATTAACAGGATGTGCGATGGAAGCCTCCCCGCTCTCTGCGCTGCTCCGCTCTGCTCTGCGCTGCGCTCGTTCGGCTGCTTTGCTTCAAATCTCTGCGGCCCTTCGCGTTGTGCAGTGTTTACCCGGTCGCTCGGCGTCCTTGAGCGCATGCGCGTGACTCTGTGGCGCTCTTAATTATTCTCGATTTCCAGTTCATGGGAATCAAAGTCTTCTCGCATGCCGGTGAAAAAATAAATATTCCCGCTGCGCTCAAGGCTGGCACGAGCTGTTCAAACTGCCGCCTTTGGATTGGTGCCGTGCAGAAGAAACCAGGAGGACTGGCGCAGGTTAACCCAATAGGGGGTCCCCTACCTGTACCCCCGTTTAGTGAAACAACATAAAAAATGTGAAGTAATAAAATTATTATTAATTAATTAATTAATTAACAATAATAATCAGCAGCAGCGCTGCTGCCTCGCAGTTAGGAGACTTGGGTTCGCTTCCCGGGTCCTCCCTGCGTGGGTTTCCTCCGAGTGCTCCGGTTTCCTCCCACAGTCCAAAGACATGTAGGTTAGGTGCATTGGGGGTTCTAAATTGTCCCTAGTGTGTGCTTGGTGTGTGGGTGTGCCCTGCGGTGGGCTGGCGTCCTTCCCGGGGATTTGTTGCTGCCTTGTGCCCTGTGTTGACTGGGATTGGCTCCAGTAGACCCCTGTGACCCTGTAGTTAGGATATAGCGGGTTGGGTAATGAATGGATGAAACAATAATAATAATAATAATAATAATAATACAGAAACTGTTGAGACAGACATTTAGATGGTTCCATTTACACCAAGCAGCCCCAACGTTAGAACCAATGCCTGTGGCCCTTGTCACCTTGTACTCTCTGCTCCGGCCATCTATTGACACCTATTGAGGTAGAGGTTATAGCACATACATAGTCAGTGCCAGCTCTGCCATTTAAGCCAACTATGTGGTCACCTAGGGTGTCAAAATGTGGGAGATGGCATTTTTTTTAAACGATACAGACCCTGACTTGGAAACACTCAGACTCAATTCAACTGCCTGATTACCATTAACACAATTATATTGTTTTATATTTACAATATTTGGCTTTAACATCTGAGGACCTACATGAGCCTATTATGGGTGGTCTTCCACATCACAGGATGCACTGCAGTCAGCTTTTCAGAGGCTCTCCTAAAGCAGGATGCAGTTGTTTCTTAATTTTCTTTTTTCAGGAGAGGGTTCATTGTTTTAGTTTTACGAGTTTTATGGGCTAACTAACTTGTCATAAACACGGGGGCAAAAAGTAATGTTAAAATATAGAGTATAATGTTTAGGAGGAGAATAAGCGTTCCGACCGGATCAGAGGATGTACAATTAACTGGACAGGAGGCCAACACAATGATGCAAACAAACTGGGACTAAGAAATAAAAGATAGAGATAGATATATAGATACTTTATTAATCCCAAGGAGAAATTCACAAAAATTGCACCTGATTGGGAAGAAGTAATGGATAGACTGGGAAAAGCTGAGGACAGGGATTCGTTGTATACCTTGACAGCGCCCTCTGTTGATGCCAAGGGACTCTGACAGGGCTGCACTTCCAGACTCCAAGTCCCAAGCACCCCTGCTGGTTTCCCAGTTTTATTACCATATGAGGACCTCTGCCACCTAGTGTGTGGAGGTTGAAACTGATTACCCTATCCTCAGTTTTTCCCAGTCTATCTATTATCTCATCCTGGCCAGGTACAATTTTATTTCATTGTCCCAATTTGTTTGCGTCATTGTGCTGGCCTCCCGTCTGGTTAATGATAAGTCTGGCTGGGATGCCCATTCTACTCCACTCAAACTGGTGTAGCACAGGACACAAATAACACAGAACCAAAACCACACAGACCCCTCGAGTGAGTAACCGTTTAGAGCTCCTTAACAGTGAGGTGGTCTAAATTTAATTTTTTTTTTCTATCATATCTTTGAGCAGGAAATCACCTTAGTGAATTTAAGGCATGCCCACATAATCCTTTCGTTGGACAGGGGGGTGCATTGTGCCCCCCACCGGCCCCCCCCCCCCCACACTTGGCACACACACACACACAATCATTTCATCCAATGTGGCAAGGAGAGCACAAGATGAAAAGGCCCCCTTGCCATCAAGAACCCCTGGACACAAAAACACAGAAAAACAAAATTAACGCATTAAAACGGCAACAGGACTACAGCGCATTCAGACTGTAATCGTCTAACAAATGGACTTATATTAAAATTAGCATTTAAACTGAATAAATACCCTCCTCTGCTGTTCAGCACCATCTGTGACACTCACTGAAAAAGTTTTCCATTTCCACCTCCCACTGGAAAAACTCTCTGAAGTCGTGCACTGATTGGATGGTGATACTGCCTTATTTGCATATGGCACTGATGATACAGTAAATATAGATAAAAGATAGATTAAATGATTAAAGATAATCATTTTATTCAGTTTTTATTGCCCAATTATTTCTGTAACTTAAATGAAATGAATATGTTGATGGAGCTCCTTTGGTAAGAATGTAATTATATTATCACCACCTTTGTAAGATACCTCTAAGGCTGATGCTTTAAATAGTGAGCCACAGGGTGCAAATGTAGTTTAGGTGCTAATCTGATTATGTATTATAAATGTATTTTTTTCTACCCTTACAACTGGGACACTCCATGGTTCTACACAGATGTCGTCCGCTTCGTAAGGGAAAACGGACTTCAGGGAGTCAAGCTGGACCTATGGAAACCGAAAACCATCTACAAGCTCATCAGAGCCAAAGACACGACGGAGCCTATCGGAACCCTGCCATCAGCGACAGCCACGGTGGTCTGGGAGAACATAGCCTCCAAGGAACTGACAAACAGGCACAGGGACCTGGCCTGGATGGCCGTACGGGGGGGTCTGCCTCTCCGCTCGTTCATGCATGCCAGAAACCTGTGCAGATACAGACACTGCCCGTGGTGCATCCAGCGGGAAGAAGACGCACTGCACCTCTTCTGGGAATGCCCGGTGGCACAGTCACTCTTTGACGCCCTGGAAGAGGAATTGGAAGAGTCGGTACCCAGAGACAATCTCTCGCATCATTCGGTGCTCTATGGACTCTTCCCGGGTACCCACTCAATGGAAGCCACAGAGGAGGCATGGCGTCTCATGTGCTGCGTGAAGGACGCTCTATGGGTCGCCAGGAACCGCCTCGTCCTCAGGAGGAAAAGGATGACAATCCAGGACTGCTGCAGATACATCCGCAGCCTCCTCAGAGACTATTCTATCCTGGACTCCTTGAAGAACTGAGGATATGCAAGACCACCTCTCTCTCCAAGAGGTTTATTAAAGTACTATAGTTTTACTGCAGCCTTCGGCAAAGCCCCCTTTTTTTTTGAGGACAAGCCTCAGAGACGGAGACCAAGTCAAGACTGCATTAACTTGTAAATAGTAATAGCATATGGAACGCTGTATTGAATGTAATGGGAAAATTAATGAAGATTATTGACAAAACATTTAATATGGCGTGTAAGACTGTAAAGATTGTGTTTTTTTATATACAAATAACCATTGTATATGTAAATAAGGTGTTCTAAGTAATGTATAGTGAAAGACTGTATCAGACTATAGCTGAATACAGTCATTTCTATCTTTTTTGTTGATTGGTATAGATTGTAAGAATGCTAGACTGTGTTTTATATATATTACCCAAACATATATGTAAATAAAGTATATTTTTTCAAAAAAAAAAAAAAAAAATGTATTTTTTTCTTTGAGACATGTTAAATGCAAAGAGATAAATTAAAAATAGGTGCTCTTGCAGCCCAACTCCTACATGTTTTCAAAAATGTCACCCCATTCAAATATCTATTTTATTGTAAACCAATGTTACTATAAGGAATCCATTGGCCCCTCTCTCCCCCCCCCCCAAAAAAAAACACCCCTTGATATTCTCAAATTAAAAATCCACTGTTTAGTATCCAAACATCCCAGGGTTTGCTGACCCACTACTGGGGGTACTCTGAACTAAATAGCAGTGACTAGACGATTTGGTGCTCTGCCACCAGGGTGACTCAGGGACATGGAGGATTTGTTACCCACCATCAGGACGATGGACCTGAGATGCAGTGCATAGATATGCTGACCCATCACCGGGGGCCCCCAAGGCTGAAAATCATCACACAAATGATATGCTGCTCAACCACCAGAGAGGTCAGGACTGAGAAACAGTGAGTAGGAGATTTGCTTTCCAACCACTAGGGGGCTCAGGGCTGGAAAACAGAGGAGGAGCAGAATAGGGGGATATGGGCTGAGCGCCAAGAAGTGGTCGATAGTTTAGGGGGCCTCATGATTAAGAAGTTGTGTAGAAAGCATTTGCTGCCCCACCAATAGGGCACTCTGAGTTGAATAGCAGTGAATTGACTATTTGCTGCCCCCAAATGGGGGGCAAGTTTAAGGAGCAGAGCATGGGGAACTTTCAACTCACCATTAGAAGTTCAGACCTAAGGAGCAGGGCAAGATCTACTGGCTTTCCTCTAAGGGGCTAAAGGCTGAGAATGATTGGGCAGAGGATTTGGGGATCCACCACTAGGAGGCAACCAGGAATAACAATCAAAGCACAGAGTTCTGTTTCATAGGTCTAGGTGTTTCCACCCCTAATTGCATACATGGGACCTTCAGCTTAGATTCAGTGGAATTGTCAAATGAGTGATGGCACCCATCTGGGTTATCAGGTGGGCACCCCCCTTCCTCAATGTTTCGCTGATAGGCCCATGATGTCTCCAGAGGGTTCAGCAGTGAATTCTGGCGTCCTGGGCTTACCCCCAAGATGCCATCTACCCAGTTGAGGCTCAGCTGGAGTTCTTCCACTTGAGCCAGAGCCACTGACTGCCCTTTTCAGCAGCTCTGGAGATCTCCTTCAATGCTTGCTGGTGAGCCTGACCCTGCACTCCAAATAGGTACCCGGAGTAGCCATGATGTTGAGGTGGCAATAAACCTTCTGCAGCCTACCTCGACTGGTCAGACCTTAGCTTTCCAACCGCATTGATGCACATCGGTTTGGAGATTGGCGTATCTCAGCTTCTTGCACTCGTAGGCCTCCTCCATTGTATCCTCCCATGGTACAGTAAGCTTGATGATGTAGACGTGCTGGAGTGATGTTGACCGTAGCACAAGGTCAGGTCAGAGGTTAGTAGATGCAATCTCAGCTGGGAAGCAGAGTTTTTGACCTAGGTCCACCAACAACGTCCAACCTCACGCACCACCCAGCTACCCAGACTCTGGTCCTGGAGTGGCACAGCCATTTCAATCCTCTCCTTCCTGGACAAATTCTATTGCCGGCCAATGGAATAAAGGGGGGAGGGAGGGTGTTGAGACCCATCCGTTGCTTCTCCAGCACTCCTGCCAAGCACTGTAGCACCTGGTTCTGCTACCAGGTGTAACAACCTTGAGAGAGGTTGGTCTGGCAACCCACCAAGATGTGTTTTAATGTTGCTGGTGACGGGCAGAGCGAGCATGTGGGATCTTCTCCATACCGCTGGCTAAGATTTTTTGGAGATGGCAGGACATCATAGGCAGCCTTGATGGTGAAGTTCGCTCTAAATGCCACCATCTCCCACAGATCTTTCCAGGAGAGCTTCCTATTCTCTACTCTCTCCCATCTCAGCCATTGCCCTTGTTTAGCCTGTGCAACGGCCTTCGCCCGCCTTGTTGCCTCCTCTTGCTGGCGAATCTCTTGCACCTCTGAGACAGTGTGGCCTTGTTCCAGTATATTGCCCTGCCCTCAAGTCCAAGACCATCTCTTCCTTGCTGGACCTGACCCACAATGTCCCTGTGCATGAGTGCTGCCTTTGTGAACTTGGCTGCTTCTGCTCCTACCGGTACCTAAATTTGGGGTAACTTGGGCAACAACAGGATCGCTCGACTCTTTTAGCATCATTTCCAGCCTCACCTCCACCTGTCCCCTAAAGGGAGCTCAGGACAGGGAAACAGTGTGCAGTAATCCCTCGCTATATTGCGCTTCAACTTTCACGGCTTCACTCTATCGTGGATTTTTTATTTGTAAGCATATTTAAATATATATCATGGATTTTTCGCTGCTTCACAGATTTCTGCAGACAATGGGTCTTTTTACTTCTGGTACATGCTTCCTCAGTTGGTTTGGCCAGTTGATTTCATACAAGGGACACTATTGGCAGATGGTTGAGAAACTACCCAATCAGAGCACGTGTTTAAGTTCCTGGGTGCTGATTGGCTCAGCGATGTAGCGCAGAATTCGATTCCGCTTTGCATTACCCAAGAAATCTCGTCTCGCTCATTCAACATCAACGTGTTTCGCTGTGTAAAGAGTTAAGTTTCGTCAATGAGCTGCTCGATGCCCACTCCGAGAACGCTGAGCGACGAAGATTTGGCCGAGATGACCAAGTCAGTGAGCAAGGAAGATAAGGAACAAGAGGACCCAGCACAGGAAGAAGACGCCGGCCTAACTCTCGAGTGTCTCGCGACCATTCTATGAATGGCAAAAGATCTCCAGACATCGGTTGAAGAATGGGACCCGCAAATGATTCGTTCTTTGCAATTTAGAAATGCTCTTGATGACGCCACGGGAGTGTATAAAAACCTCCTTACACAATTGAAAAAGCTGCGCCAGCAACTGCACATCACGATGCTCCTTACCCGCAAAACACCGCCGAGTACGCCGTCAGTGGAAGAAGAAACTCCAAACGATGACGACAATGGCGGTGCTACACAGTCGCCTGAAGAGGCTCCTTTAGAAGAGCTGTGACGCTCTCCTCTGTTAAAATTAAACTCATCGTTATCGGACAAGTCGTCGAGTACCCATAACTCATTTTCTATGTACTTAGTACATGTACGTACGTTTAGTGTAACAGTACACACAATTTTTCTTGCATTGTACGTATTTATTGCTGGTGGCCTGTATATCGTAATGGCTGTAACATCTGTGATATCGGAGACGTTTGATATCTTTAAAATAATATTTAGGTTTTACTGTATATAAACAGTGTGTTTACATACATAATTTCAACGAATCTTACCTAATATCTAAGAGAATATAAAGGGTTTATGCTGTATAACTGTGCGGGGAAATGTTTATAAGACTGTGGGAGAGTTTATAAGGGCTTAAAATATATAAAAATAACCACTTAAACATATGGTTTTTACTTCGCGGATTTTTATCTTTCATGGGGGGGGTTCTGGAACGCAACACCCGCGATTGAGGAGGGATCACTGTATTGAAGATTTGCCTTCTGACCACTAGGGGGCTCAGAATGAAGGAATGAAGACTGGGGCTCAATAGTAAAAACCAGAACATTGGCAATACACATCCTCACCACTAGGGGCTGAGCATCAAGAAGTGGTTTACGGAAACTTTGCTACCCACCATTAGGGACTCAGACCCGAGAAGCATTGCAACGATCAGCTGCAATACCACTAGGGGGGGCTAAAGGTTCAGAAAGCAGCACATTTCAGTTCCCACCACTAGGGGGCCTCAGGGCTGAGAACATGTACATAAAGTATTTTCTGCCCCACCACGGGGACATTTTGAACTTAAAAGCAGTGATTCGCCCGGTTTTTTTTTTTTACTCCATCACTAGGGGGCTCAGTGCAAAGGAGTAGGGCGTTCAGGACTTGCTTCCCTACTGTTAGGGTTTCAGAGATGAAAAGCAGTTCATAGATCTGCTGTCCTACCACTAGAGGGCAAACATCTCAGAATTAGTGCATTGAGGGTATGCCAGCTCATAAATGCCCAGAAGAGGAACCAAATAGAATTACTCCTGATAAAAGACATCAGGCCATTTATCAATCTGTAGTCTATATAGCCTGTGGTGGGCTGACACCCTGCCTGGGGTTTGTTCCTGCCTTGCACCCTGTGTTGGCTGGGATTGACTCCACAAGACCCCCATGACCCTGTAGTTAGGATATAGCAGGTTGGATAATGGATAGTCTATATAGCGCCTTCAAGAACACACACCCTTGTGAATCGATATTTACAGCAGATGATCAGACCACAAAATGGTGGTGCACATAAAAGATCTCCCCTTTGTCAAATCAGGCCTGCGTGTCCTGTGGACGCCGACTCGGCTGTGCCTCATTAGTGTCATAAAAGGACGCCCTATGATGAAAAGACGCGAGCCACGCGTCCCCCAGTGAAAACAACGGCCCTAATAGAGCTTGTGATCCGCGTCCACGACGGGCGCCGTGAAAAGATGAAAGCGAATGGCTCCCCCGGCATTTCAGCGTACTTTTTCTTTTTCACAAAATGTTCTCAACGGCACCCAACATGAAATTTGCTTTGATCCCGCTCTGTCCGTCTGTCTGTGTGTGTGTCTGTCAAGAGGGCACAAATGGACAAAGGCTTACAAAAAAATGCCTCACGTTATAAGGAGCCCAGGGCTCCTCAAGAAACCTGAAGCCTGGCTGAGCTGGACGCTGAGACCCGGGTTCAATCCCCAGCCTGTGTGGAGTTTGCATGTTCTCCACATGAGCCAAGAATGTGAACCTTATGGTAACGGAGCCCAAACTGGCCTGGCGTGAATGAGTACAGGAATGAGCTGGTGACCCTTCCAAGGTGATTACGGCTGTGATGGTAAAGTAACGGCAAGTGGCATGGCTCCCAAAGGGTTATGGACTGGGAAATGAAAAGGGAGACAACAGAGAGAGAGAGAATTCAGTGACCAGGCAGAGGTCAAATACTCGATACAAGGAGGTAGAAAAACGAGAATCACAGTCAGCAGTCAAACCTAAGACTAAATAACTTAACACCACGACTGAAATCAAATGAGAAAAATCCAAAAGATAGAATATGCAGGCCACCATCTTATCTAGTGTCTAATATGTAGGACTGGTGGGACCTTTACACGGGTCTGCTGGGGGTGCACTCTCTCACACAGTCTCCATTTCCAATCTCTAGAAAAGAGGAACGCCAAGGTAGGCTCCGCCTCCAGCCCCGCCTCTCACAGCCAACTGCAATTAAAAGAACACAAGCCCTCAGCAGTCACTTCACCACAAGCGCTTAAACAGTGCAGACGCTCCTGCAATTCTTTCCTTGTCTCACTAGAGGGTGCCAAAACACCAATTTTTTTCCCCTTTTTTTAATTAAATGGAAATTTCCCAGCTGGATCCCCAAAACCGACTCTTTGATTTTAAAACAGGTAAGCTGTGATGACATCACACATGACCTCATTCGTGATCACCTGACTGGCAGTAATCATGGTAACCATAAACAAAATGGCCGTACCCATAAGAAAAGTGCATCAAGTGCCATCTGTTGTTCTGCCGGTGCCAACTGAGCAGATGGTTTTATTGTGAAATGGCTCAATAGGATTAACTGGATACCAGTAAACTTTTGTCAAAACCACACTTGCTATCCAAACTCGTTAAAAGGGCTCTGTAATGTTTTTAAATGCTAGAGTTCAGTCAGTCAGTCAGTCAGTTATTGTCCAACCCACTAGATCCTAACGCAGGGTCACAGGGGTCTGCTGGAGCCATTCCCAGCCAACACAAGGCGCAAGGCAGGAACAAACTTCGGGCAGAGTGCCAGCCCACCGCAGGGCACACATACCCACACACCAAGCACACCCTAGGGATAATTTAGGATCGCGAATCATGAAAAGGCACACCTGGTGAAGGCAACACGGCCTCCTCCTGGAAAGAAACTTTAACCTTTAAAAGAATACCTAGCAGATAGATAGATAGATAGATAGATAGATAGATAGATAGATAGATAGATAGATAGATAGATAGATA
>JANRMT010043821.1:0-13810 GCA_026402145.1 Polypterus bichir lapradei
CAGACGAAGAAAATAAATAATTATTTGTTTTATAAGTGTGCCTCCTGGGTCTGTCTGTTTCGGGTTGGCGCTTTTGTCACACTGTTTAAATTGTACATCCGCTTCCCCATACACGAGCAGCAGATCAGCGAAGTGGCTAGCACGTAGTGCCCACCCAGGGGTTGGCAAGTGAAGCAAGCAGGGGGCAGATACCCCTAGGAATTTTTAAAGATCCTAATTCTAAGATGTAGAAGATCCACAACCAATACAAACAGCAATATGCCCTTATATCACTGCAGTATAATCATGTCACTGTGTGAACAAATGAAGAACCTCTACACCAAATGTTCAGTTGGAAGAATCCTTGCAAAATTTAAAGTTTGAATCCCTAGAATGCAAGGCAGTAATACTAACCACTAATGTCCAGGGGCCTCAAGCATTAAACACCGTACGTAGAATTCACGCTATAACATGGCATTAGCACAAAAGCGGAAATGTGCTTACGCACAAAAAAATCCAGATGCATAAATCTGTGCGTTCACCTGCTTCCACGTTTTTCCGCTACATAAATACCGGTCAGCGTGAAAAGTAACGCATGCGCATGCTGTCCCACCCAGTCTCCTCCCAGAATTACGCCTCTTTGACTATTCAAATCAATATAAATAGCCCTTAAGCTTAGCATTCTGTGAAAAGGCAATGGCAAAAGCATGGGGGGGGGGGGGGGTGGATAGAAGAAGTTCAGAGAATACCAAATGGAGGCAAAGAAAAACATACTATTTGTTGGTTTAAACAGTGGTATAAACAACAAAATGAAGTTGATCGAGGGACATAGAGTGTCGGAGAAACTTGAAAGCTCAAGTTCACAAAGTCGCACAGTGCCCGAAATAAAAAAGAAGTTCTCAGATATCAAAGTTAGCGTGAATAGGCGAGTTATAGCCCACCGTCTGAGTGTCATATGAAAGCTTATTAGGGTACAGAGAAAAAAAAAACACACAGACACACAGTGGGAAAAAAGCACGAAATGTCAACTTTAATCTCGAAACTTCCACTTTAATCACGTAGTTTATTTTGTCCTTAAAGTAGAACATCATAAACTTCATCTTAAAATTGTTAAATTTGCTAGCTTTTCAAATCCCATTGTAACTAAAGTAGCACATTAAATGCTTTGTTTTGTATTTGATCTTCTATGTGCACTATGTGTGTGAATCACTATGTGCTTCCGGGCTTTCTCTTCCTCCAACAGGACACAGAATCTATTACATTCATGATACAGCTCTCTGAATAATTAAAATACTGAGATGTATACATGATATCATTTTCATGATGATAGGAGTTAAAGCATGTTATTAAACATGGGAAAACGGTGGCGCAGTGATTGTGCACAACCTTCAATGAAATAATTTATTTCAGCAGTACTGTCTCTTTCAAACGTACTAACCCCCAATTCCTGTCCTTACTTTTTTTTCTCCAAATACCCAATCGCCAAACAATTAGCTCTGTAACAGACGTTAAGCCATTTGTAAGCTTAGAACACCGATTCTTCAAAACTTTTAAGGAACATTGAAATATCTTCATAGTACATGTTTAATTATTCTATCTTTCCAGTGTCACGCCAGTCCCAGAAAGCATACAGCACGAGGCAGGAACAATCCATGAACTAGCGCAGCGACACCGTGTCCTCACATGTTTAATTATTAACAATATAGAAATATAGATTATTTAAATGAAGTTTTATCTGTATAATATAATTAACATATTTTGCTGCATTTCATCTTAAAAATGATATTGTCATCATATGTAAATATGTGCTTTATAAAGTGGCTCAGGTTGTGCAATATTATAACTGTAGTGCATGTTTACAGTGTGGTAATTGTACTTATAAGTACCAACAGTTCTACAAGGAGCACTTGATGGACTGATTGAGTGCATTTATAGTTCTTGGGATGAAACTGTTTTGGAATCGCGAAGTCCGTACAGGAAATGTTTTGAAACGTTTGTCATGTAAGAGCAGTTCAAATAGGGGGCATGGCTGAGGCAGCGTGTGCATGATTCTGTATATCAATAATTCTCTTTCCTATAAACTGCTCCGAGTGGTGCAGTGAGTATAATATGGAAAAAGATGATCCGCTGTGGCAACCCCTAAAAGGAGCAGCTGAAAGAAGAAAAAGAAGGTGCAGTGAGATTAACAACGCTAAAATAGCTATTGTATTTAGAATAGTTTGATCATTCTGTAGACCATTATATTGTTACAGGTTAATTACAATCAGATGCATTAAACTAATAAACAATATGCGGTTAATTTCAGTGTATTTATAAAGCCGTGTCAGGGATGTGGATCTAAAAAAGAAAGGGTAACCACACTGGAACAGTAGCACTGCTTTGACGCTGGGTGCCGCCAGTCTGCAAAATCAAGCGCAGAACTTGCGTACGCTAGGGTATGAGCTACCATGGAAATGTGCGTGGCTTTACACCAAGTTTAGGTTTTATACATCGCGATTTGAACGTGGAAACAGGCTTACGCAACATTTGACATACGTACAGAAGCTCATTAAAAACATAACTATACACACACCAGAATGACTAAACAGGTTAATAATAGCATCTGATTTGGTTGCCAATGTCCCAGTGAAGTATTATGCAGATGTTATAAAGGAGCCCTAGTAGTGTTTCTTCACACATTTTTAGTGATTAATTAGTTGGCTGAAAGTACTCAGTGTTAGTGTGTCAGAGGGAGGATGCACAGCTTTGTTCATAATAGCACTCTGCTCTGTTTTCATTCTCTCTTTCGCTGATGCCTCCAGGGGTTTAAGTAAACAGCCTCAATTTTGACATGATTCATATAGGTTACACAATATTCTCCTATAATGAATAAATAAATATAAGATGCTGGTATGGTCTCAAATTATTAACCTTAATATGGAAGTGTTCATTTGGGACTATAGGACACAGTGGTAAGTGCTGCTGGCTCACAGCTTTGTTTGTTCTGGTTTGATTCATGGCCTGGTTACTGTCACTTCCTATGTGAATTTTCTGCCAGACACTTCCTGTTTCTTTCACATCTTAAAGATATGCATGATGAATTGACATGCATGTGGATGCTCCATGCAGTAGCCTGGTTCCCAGCTTTCTATAAATCTTCCTAAAATGGGCACCTTTTGACTTGAAAATTAACATGGACAAGTGAATGGATGCTTAGAAACAGGTGCTTCTTCTATGAAAGTAATGAAGCTCATGCTTCAGGGCTCCTGATCCATAATGGGCCCCAGAAGTGACTTTTGTCCACATTTCTTAAAAGTTTTGAGTGTCTTCTGTATGAACATGGGCTTTAAAAAATAGTAATATTAGTAATATACACTGTGTGCACAATTATTAGGCAAGTGAGTATTTTGACCATATCATCATTTTTATGTGTATATTCCAACTCCAAGCTGTATTAACTTGAATGCTTATTGGATTTAAGCACGTCAGGTGATGTGTATTTGTGTAATGAGGGAGGGTGTGGCCTAAGGAGATCAATACCCTATATCAAGGTGTGCAGAATTATTAGGTAGCCTATTTTCCTCAGGCAAAATGGGCCAAAAAAGAGATTTAACTGACTCTGAAAAGTCAAAAATTGTAAAAAGTCTTTCAGAGGGATGCAGCACTTTTGGAATTGCTAAGATATTGGTGTGTGATCACAGAACCATCCAACATTTTGTTGCAAATAGTCAACAGGGTCGCAAGAAATGTGTTGAGAACAAAAGACGCAAATTAGCTGCCAAAGATTTGAGAAGAATCAAACGTGAAGCTACCAGGAACCCATTATCCTCCAGTGCTTTCATATTCCAGAGCTGCAACCTACCTGGAGTGCCCAGAAGTACAAGGTTTCAGTGCTCAAAGACATGGCCAAGGTAAGGAGGGCTGAAACCCAACCACCACTGAACAGAAACATAAGTTGAAACGTCAAAACTGGGCCAAGAAATATCTGAAGACAGATTTTTTTCAAAGGTTTTATGGACCAATGAGATGAGAGTGACTCTTGATGGACCAGATGGATGGACCTGTGGATCAGTAATGGGCACAGAGCTCCACTCCAACGTGGAGGTGGGGTACTAGTATGAGCTGGTATTTCTAAAGATGAGCTAGTTGGACCTTTTTGCATTGAAGATGAACTCAAAATCAACTCCCAAACCTACTGCCAGTTTTTCGAAGACACTTTCTTCAAACAGTGATACAGGAAAAAGTCTACATCTTTGAAGAAGACCATGATTTTTATGCAGGCCAATGCTCCATCACTTGCATCGAAGTTCTCCACTGTGTGGCCAGCCAGTAAAAGCCTTAAAGACTGAAGGAATAATGACATGGCCCCCCTTCCTCATCTGACCTAAACCCTATCAAGAACTTGTGGGCACTTCTTAAACGTTAGATTTACGGGGGAGAAAAACAATACACCTCTCTGAAGAGTGTCTGGGAGGCTGTAGTCACTGCTCCACAAAAAGCTGATCGTCAACAGATCAAGAAACTGACAGACTCCATGAATGGAAAGGCTTATGACTGTTATTGGAAAGAAGGGTGGCTATCTTGGTCATTGATTGACTGATTTATTTTTTTTGAAATGTCAGAGATGTTTATTTGTAAATTTTGAGGTGTTTGTTTATTATTCTCACTATAACAGATGAAAATAAACAAGTGAGATGGGGAAATTTTCATTTTTCCTTTAGTTGCATAATAAATCTGCACACTAATAGTTGCCTAATAATTGTGCGCACATATGTGTTCCCCTGATGATGTTCACACTCACATTTCCGTTGTGAAACATTCAGGTTTCAGGTTTATTAACATTTTGGATTGACTGATAGCACTGTGTTTGTTCCATATTAAAATTAATCCTCAAAAATACAACTTGCCTAATAATTGTGCACACAGTGTAGTGTAATTCAGTACAAAATAAGAGTTAAAATAGAAACTTAAAGGTTATTTAAGCATCTGGTAGACTAGTCATAAATGAAAAAAAAATGTTCATATTAAGGATGTTTCATTCTAATTATATTTAGAATAAAATAATTGTAAATAATTTAAAACACTGTTAACATTTATGACAGAAATTAAAATTATTTATATTAGGATAGCTGTAATCGAAAAAAATGAAAGCATATTTTGCAAAAAACATTTCGGTATCTTTTTATTTATTTCTCATAGTTGTCTAAACTAAAAAAGATATTGAGTGTGCTCTTTTCTATTTTTATTTCAACATTATATGATGCATCATGCATGCATATAACATTTTCTTAATTTTCATCCTCCATAACTTGAAAACTATAATGCATAGGAAATTATTATTCACACCCGTGATTTTGACATGTGAGATAATCTAGTATAGTAAAGCAACAGCCCCATTGAACTACTGGATAAGAATGGTTATCCAGATCTTGTTGCTGGTTGTGAAATGCCCCTACAACAGTTCAAGTTTCAGGGCCACAAAAATGTAGGTCTGCCACTTTTTAGAGACAGTAAATCCCAGTAACACACAACATGTTTCAGAAAGAGACAGAAACATGCCAAATTTAGCAGCTGCAGTGGCTGCATCTCTGCCTTGTGGATGATAGATTACACAAATATGAATCGCAAAGGATGGTGGATTACACAACCTCTTCATGACTTTTCTGCACAGTTTCAAATTTGCAGAGTACTGCAAAGAGTGGCACATTTTGACAGCAAACTGTTGTGTTTTGACAGCTCTGTTAGCCATTCAAATGTTTTCCATGAAGTGAGTTTAGCCTCAGCCCATCTTTCAACTTTTTCCATTCTGTTATCCATCCATCCATTATCCAACCCGCTATGTCCCAGCTACAGGGTCATGGGGGTGTGCTGGAGCCAATCCCAGCCAACACAAGGTGCAAGGCAGGAACAAACCCCAGGCAGGGCGCCAAACCACCGCAGGGCACACACACACACACACACACACACACGGGACAATTTAGCATTGCCAATTCACTTAACCCGCATGTGTTTGGACTGTGAGAGGAAAGCCACGCAGACACGGAGAGAACATGCAAACTCCACGCAGGGAGGACCCAGGAAGCGAACCCAGGTCTCCTTACTGTGAGGCAGCTGCGCTACCACTGTGCCACCCCCATTCTGTTATGGTATGGCATATATGAGACACCAGATAGACAGGCTTCTCTTCTTTTTGTGCAGCTTGAAACACCCACTTTCCTTTTTTTCCTTGTTACCGCAATGATTGTCAACTGTCTCACACAATAGAATGCACCACTACAACTTAGGCCCTCATCACACTACACAATTTTTCCAGGGATTGTAAAGCATAGCCTTTATTTACATCAACTTAGTGAGTCACAGATAGTTGTGGCACACACCCATGACTGCCAGAAAGGAAGCGTGACACCCCACTGACTCATTCATAGCAGTCTGTGTCTCAACATGACAAAATCAATATTGTTTTGGGGTGATAGTGCCAATAAAGTGTTTTTTGACACTGAGCAAAAAAACAAAGATTTAAATGATGGCTGGAAGGGTGGCACGGTGGCGCAGTGGATAGTGCTGCTGCCTCACAGTTAGGAGACCTAGGTTTGCTTCCCGAGTCCTCCCTGCGTGGAGTTTGCATGTTCTCCCTGTGTCTAATTATGTTGTTAGACTTAAGTGCAGCATTTGACACCATTGACCATTCTATTTTACTGCACAGGCTAGAAAATGATGTTGGGCTTACAGGCACCGTGCTCGCTTGGTTTAGTTCTTATTTATCAAATCGATTCCAATATGTACAAAAATGTGCTGACAATACTACATCATTATACACAAAAATTCAATATGGTGTCCCGCAGGGCTCAGTACTGGGACCTTTACTGTTTTCACTTTACATGCTTCCACTGGGATCTATCATTAGGAAACATAATGTTAATTTTCACTCATATGCAGATGACACCCAGTTATACCTTTCATTTAGATCAAATGAAGTTTCTCCAATGTTTTCTTTAATTAGTTGTGTTAGTAAATTAAAGGAGTGAATGGATGAGAACTACTTGTCTTAAAAACTGAGATGTTAATTGTTAGAGGGAATGACGCTGATCACAACAATATTTTGTCATCATTTAACTCAGTTGGAATCCCCATTAATTTCACTGAATCAGCCCGAAATCTCGGAGTTATCTTTGATTCTAGCATGTCATTTAAGGCGCATAGTACAAAGTTGTCCAAATCTTGTTTCTTCCATCTTAAAAATGTTAGGAAATTAAGGCACTTTCTAAATAAACAGGATTCTGAGAAATTAATTCATGCATTTATTTCTAGTAGGATTGACTACTGCAATGCGGTGTACACTGGATGTTCAAACTGTTCTTTATACAGCCTAAAGTTAATCCAAAATGCTGCTGCAAGAATTATTACAAGAACAAGAAATACAAACACATAACTCCAATTCTTAAATCCTTACACTGACTCCCGTTAAGTTTAGGGCAGATTTCAAAATCCTCCTTTTAACATATAAAGCATTAAATGGCCAAGGTCTGGCTACTTGTCTGAACTTATCATGACTTACAAATCAGAGCGCACATTAAGATTTCAAGATGCTGGTTTGCTTTGGATTCCAAGGATTAATAAAATAACAGTGGGTGGTCGAGCTTTTAGTTACAGGGCCCCTAAACTGTGGAATGGTCTGCCTGCTACTATAAGAGATGCCCCTTCGGTCTCGGCTTTTAAATCTCGGCTGAAGACTGACTACTTCAGTTTAGCATATCCTGACTAGAGCTGCTGATTAACTGTACAGACTGCATCTCTGTTGTTAGTCATTAGCACTAAAACATAAGTAACATGATAGTTATAATTGGATACTAACTCTCACCTATTCTGTTTCTCTTCTCGGTACTCAAATGTGGCACTTGGTGCCATGGCCCACCTGCCAAGTTGTTTTGCCTGCCTAAGGTAAAGTCATCCCTGATAGAGGATTGCAGGAATCGTAAGAAAGAGGGGTCCTTTCATTGGATTGGCTGGCCCAGCACAGTTTCAGCCGTGGAATGGCCAAATGGGGGAGGCAGCTTGATAGATGAGGTCTCCAGGACTCTAAACAAATCCAAATCATATTATGTGATATCATCTACTGTTAAATTCTGCTATGTACTTCTACAGTTTTTATTTGTATACTCTATTGAGGATTTGTTCTGTTCTTTGTATTGTATTGGATTGTATTGTATTGACCCCCTTCTTTTTGAGACCCACTGCAGGCCAAAGGAGTCTCTCTTTGGAAAGGAGTCTCTCTTTGAACTGCCTTTCCCAAGGTTTCTTCCATTTTTCCCTACTGGGTTTTTTTAGGAGTTTTTCCTTGTCTTCTTAGAGAACCAAGGCTGGGGGGCTGTCAAGAGGCAGGGCCTGTTAAAGCCCATTGCAGCACTCCTTGTGTGATTTTGGGCAAAAATAAATTGTATTGTATTGTGTCTGCATGACACATGTCTAAAGACATACCGGTTAGGTGCACTGGCGATTCTAAATTGTCCCTAGTGTGTGCTTGGTGTGTGGGTGTGTGTGTGTGTGTGCCCTGCGGTGGGCTGGCACCCTGCCTGGGGTTTGTTTCCTGCCTTGCACCCTAAAAGTTCTGTGCAAATGTTTTAGTGGTTTACACAGTCAGGATACACTTCTGAATTCCTTTACAGGCTGCATGTTGCTAACAATGCTTCCTTCTCTGTCTCTATTCACAGTTATCTACAGTATGTATCTAAGAAGCAGGCATATTTAACGAGGCCAACTCACACTTTTGGAGCATAAACATTACGCAGTGTGCAACTGCCTTAATTTTCTTGAAATTCTGGAGTAATTTGAAATCTGCCTTTTCTCATTTATGCCCAGCAGGGCACTTGACATCCTTCCTGTTTTTGAATGTGATTGTTTCTTTGCATAAGGAAACCTGCTATGATTATTGACTATTATTGATCTTCGGGCATCTGATCTCTGCTTTATTAGGAATTCATTGTTCCACCGGTGCTGCTTTATGCAAGATTACCTTGCTTTGTGTCTAGAAGGTTGATTTTTTGCTGTACTCAAGAATCTTCTGGGGATGCGCATCAAGCCCTTGGCATTCTTCAAAGTAATGGCTTGCCAGTACAAGTATTACATACAAGGGGAAGTCAAGCTAAAGTTAGAAAATGGGATTTATTAGAAAATGGAATGAACCTTAACAAAACTGATAATGTCATTTCTCAATGTAGTCTCCACTCTTCTCAGTGCACTTGTGCCACCTGCCTGGAAGTGCCTGGATTCCAGCAGAATAAAAGGTTTTGTCTTGTCATCTTCCTGTTCTTGCCTAACAGAACAGGAACCTAATGTGGTCTTCTGCCATCTAAAAAAATTTCCTCTGAGAAGGTGAGGTGTTATGGTTTTAAACATGCATAAAACTGTTGTAAAGAGCTGTTATTTTATTGTCTGTGGCTATTCTGTTCACTTGAGCAAATCTGGCCATTCATCGCTGACCCCCCTTATTAACAATGTGCTTTCCACCACACAACTGCCATTAATTGAAGTGTTTTTGTTTGTCACATCATGCTGTGTGTTATGATTTGATTTCCTATTACATTTTTACTGGTTTATTATGCACATTTCTGCAATGGTTTTGACACGTGCTGAATCTGATTCTGCTCCTTAAAATTTATTTAAAAAGAGCTTAAAGACATTTGTTTACTTTAATGTCTTATCACGACACCATTTTGAATTTAGCTTATGTATGGATACTAGTCATGTTTCTATGCAGGACAACCAGAGGTGAAGACCCCTGATGTAATTGATTAGAGTGTATAACAGTCATGCACTTCCTGATTATCAGAGATTAGTTTAAAAGAACAATTAAACCTCTTGACCATGTTTGTCACTCCCACATGATTGGTTGTTTGCATGAAAAGGCTACTTAAATCAACAATCAAGTATACCTAACAGTTCTGTGCAAATGTTTTAGTGGTTTATACAGTCAGGATACACTTTTGGATTTGTCTAGCATACCTCCCTTTACAGGCTGCGTGTTTCTAACAAAGCTTCCTTCTCTGTCTCTATTCAAAGTTATCTATGTATCTAAGAAGCAGGCATATTTAACAAGGGCATCTCCCACTTTTGGAGCATAAGCACTATGCAGTGTGCAACTGCCTTACTTTTCTGGAAATTCCGGAGTAATTTGACATCTGTCTTTTCCCATTTATGTTTGGCAGGGCACTTGACATCCTTCCTGCTTTTGAATGTGATTGTTTCTTTGCATAAGGAAACTTGCAACACTTTAATTATTAACTATTATTGATCTTCGGGCATCTGATCTCTGCTTTATTCGGGGTTCATTAAATCAACAATCAAGTATACCTAATAAATTGGCCATTATACAAATTTACTCAGATATGTATACCGTATAAGATCTCATCCACTTGAATTAAGAACACAGTAATGAATTGAGTAAACAAATGTACTTGCAAGAAAAGAAATCATCATTCATTTTAAGCTAATATAAACACTTAAATATAAATGGCTCCACCACTACTGCTTGCCAGTGAATATATGTACTAAACATGACTTGGCACCCTGAAATACTGAACAAAACAGTAAATGAGCCCAATCCATCTCCGATTCAAAGATTTACTCTCTAACTCTTCAAATTAGTGTTCACTAAGTTGTGATTCACTAAGACAGTAACTTAGTAATGTATTCTTTCATTTTCTTTGGATTCTTAATCATAATCACAAAAATTTACTTCATCATGTGAAAACGTTCATATCCTAATAAACAATTTTTCCCCACAAAAAAGACTAAAACTATTACCACCCAATCCTAAATGTGTTCAGAGTGTGCAACTGGGTGTATCAGTTTAAATTTATTTGGATAACATTTTTCTCAGTTTATTTGAATGCAATTAGCCCCCAAGATTAATACACAATTAATTTTATTTCCAAATTAAATGTGTAAGAGTAAAAAAATACAGTTAATATACTTTAAAATAATTTCAGATTTAATATTCACCTGAGAGTGGGGAAGTGCAGTCATGCTTGGAATGTCTGAAGAAAATCTAAAGCTGAACTGAAGAAATGTTGAACTCAGTACTGAAAAAATCAGTAAGTGAACTGTTGAACTGAATACTGAACAAATCAGTAAGTGAATTGCTTCTGATTCACTACTTCATTTAGTCATCTTTCATTGAATCAAAAGTGAGTCAATTGCCTGACTGCTTGCACAACGTATACATGCAGATAACACCAAAGCCAGAATGTTCTTAGCTTTACTATAGCATGCCATAACATACCTCACAATGAGAATAATTGTTTATACTGTATAATATAGATTTTTTCCTTATTTTTGTTTTCAAACCTTTTTTGCTGGCTTAGAGTTCTGGGTGCTGTTCAATGTAATAAATGAAGAAATTAACAGATCAATCACTGGTATTTTTTTATTGCTTGGAACCTTATAATTCTGATCAGATCAAATGCCTATCAGTAATTAACAGCAGTCGACTGCTGAATGTCTCTGAGGCTCAGTCATGATGATTCCTCTGATCATGCGCTGATTACTCCCATACGTCACTAAATGAAGGATGGTGGCAGGGCCCTGTTCAGAAGGCAGTGGAGCCAGGTCTTTCTAGAATTAGATGAACAATGGTTAATTGGTATTGTCATTTTCGTGAGGTAAACATATCTCTCTGTAGTTGACCAGCAACTGCATGACTAGTTTAGAAGAGATCTTTTAATACTAAGAAGCAGAGGATGCTTTTTCCGGAATCAGGAATAACATTTTATAATCTGCATATCTGTTTGTTCTGAATTTGTTTTTTGGTTTTGTTTTCATATTGATGATGGAAATAGCATAGGCTCTTAAAAGAGAATATTTTTGTGTTTTGTATTTCAGAATGTGTAAATAAAATGTATTTTAAAAAAATAAAAAACGCATTTAGAAATAGTATGAGCAAATGCCACAAAATTTTCCAGAGATCGTTGTCTCCTCTAGTAGGTGAAAAACCATCATTCCTACATTTGCTACAGTACCATATCTGAACACTGCAAAACTACAGCAACACAAAACATGTTTCTGAACAAAGAGGAACATCAACTGCAAATCGAATGTCAGCTTTCTACGCAGCTCAGATTCCATAACAGAGGCAGACCCAACTTGAGCTGGTTGACAGTCTCCTAAGATTTCCTGCATAAGTGGACATTTTGCTCCTCTTACAACTACTTTTATGTGCCATTTTCTTTAGTTGAGAATTTGTATGTCTTATTTCGTATTTGAAAAGAAAAATATTGTATAGTAAAATGCTGTTCTTGATGTATAGCTTTGTTTTTCGAGCCATAGACCTTAAATTTGGGTCCCTGGTACCTCTCATCCTAAGCCAGATAGTTGAAATCTAACCTCTGACATTCAAGATCATTTCAAGATTATCTTTAAAGTAAGACAGGGAATACCATTATATTTACTGTTCGCTAACTACATTTTTTTTTTATTGATTCCACTTTCAAATACTTTATCTGGAACAGAGGCATGCCCCATATGATTTTACTATTTTCCACAATATGGCGCAGCATTTATAGAATGTTAAGTACTAGCAGAGCAAAACAGCCATTTTTTAAAATGGGTGCAATATTATAATGATAAGACTTTTTATTTCGGTCATATTGTACATTTAGGACCGACCCTCTGTTCACATGATATGCTAGCCCTTACACTTCTTTTTCTTTTTGTGTCTTGTTGCCTTTGTTCATCAGACACTGTAGCCTTGCTGTGGACTACAGATGACATTACACCCAAGAAAGCATGCTGAATGCCATACATTTTGTCATTTTATATATATTGATAAGCAGATCAGTTGGTCTGCAACTGCCAGGTCACAGTAGCACTAATTTCATATTCAAATATTTTTCAGAGAGAAACAACAAGTCCATCAAGATGCTACAGCTCTTGATCAATATTTTCTAAACACTGCTAAAGGAACTTTACTGTCTGGCAAAGATGGCCATTTATCACCTCCCAAGCACATCATCTACAGAGGTATAAAAGAATGTTATGTTTCGATGTTTAGCCTTATAACTATAGGAAATCAAATTGGCTGATAGAAATAGCAAAAGCAAAACCTTTCAAAGTATTAATAAAACTGTTGACAGTGATCATGTCCAATACCCAGTGGAGTTCCTGGAAACCCTGGATCCTCTTATTTTACTTTGTTACTCTGTGTTTCACCTTGCAATCTACCTTTGGAGACTGAATGTCCTGTCTTGGTGCTCAAAAATTATTCCATCAGTTCTTGGATTGAATTTAAAGTGCTTACAATAGTCAGGCAGACGAGTACTGCCAGTCCTCTATAACTTCATCCTGAAAAGGGCAACTTTATTTTCTCTCTTGATAGGGAGCCTTTCACCCCTGAAACCTGCTGGGTCACTTACCCACCTTACTGTACTGGTGCACCATCTTGACAGTATCGTCTGCCAACCCCCCCACACACACCTAGGTGAGCCACAGACTTATACTGTATGCTCATACTGGCATATTGAGTTCCCTTCTCTCTTTCTTTCTTTCTCTGTCTTGCCTTTAGGGCTAATGAGACTTTCTCCAGTACTGTGCCACCTTGATGGCACCTCCACTGATTATATAAATTAAGAGAGCTGCTGTCATATAACACAAAGCTAACATCTCATAAATGCACATTTGTTAGGTAACACAGTGTGGCAGGATGCAAAATTAACAAGACCTGTACTTCTGTATGCAATGAAGTAATGTGTTTCTAAAGAAGTCATATGAATAAATATTAAAGTTGTGAAATGATGTGGTAATTATAAAGTATCACTATTAGTGATAGAACAAGTATGAGGATAGCATATGTTTATATATA
>JANRMT010043877.1:0-15917 GCA_026402145.1 Polypterus bichir lapradei
TTTTACAAATGACATGTCCACGTTTTCTCTCTGCACTTGCTCACCTACTTTAAGACTCCATGATGAATGTTATGCGGTCCCAGCGATTTGTTAGATTCCAGGCCTCCATCTTGTCAGTCCCTATGATTACTGGAGGTTATCAACTTCCTCACATGTGTGAACTTCAGAAAATGTTAACTGATGAGTGACATTTGTCCAGCCAAAAGGACTACTGAGAGTGGAAATGTGCTTTTGTTGGTCTCAGACCCCTGAATGAAGTCTCTTTGCTTTTGACAGGATCAAATTCTTTGGTCTGCAACACCTGCGCCAGCTCCAGCCCTGGCCTGTGTAGAGTTCGGCCCACCATCTGTGATCCTTCATCCACCGCCTGTGGGAGTTTTGCAGAGCAAGTCGTGGATAGTAAGTTGATCTGAGGCCTTTCAGCAATTAGCCATTAAGACAGGTTGGGTCTGCTTGATTGGCACTTTATTCCATTTCTTTAGGGGGCTGGGTGTGGTGAGTGAAGGGGGTCTGCTTGTATTGTGTGTGTTTTTATCTTTCTTTACTTTTAGAGTTTCTTGCTTTTCAGAGTTTCCATTTGCTTAAAGCCAGCAGTGAACTCCTTACCCAAATGAAAGTTGGTTGTCCTCCAGCAGCCATTGCTACTCCTCCCTAACCCTAATAAACCTCTTGGTCACAACATTCTTAGCCTCTGTGATGGATCTGTGACAATCAGTTTTGACATTCAGCTTGTGTGATGGACTTGTGCGCTTGTGATTTGAGGGTGGGTCAAGTTATTGGTGAGAGTGGAAAGAAAATGTTTTAACAAGCACCGTTTTATCTGTTAAGCAGGAATGGTCCCATTTGTGCTCTCTTGGCATGTGACACATACTTTGTCATGTGGGGTGTGAAATGATGTGTCTGGCCCAACAAACACCCAGGCAGCGGCAGTCTCGCAGTCCTGTGGTTGGAATGGGCGTTTATGACAGGACTGAGCCCACAGTCCACACCTCTCGGAGTTCACATCATCACTTTAAAGTTGGAGATCAATAAATAAGAACCAGACCTGGACTGGCCATGGCCCACTAGGGAAAGCTGAGCTGATTCAAGTCATAAATGGACTGAAGGCATCAAGCAAGCAAAACAGACCTGTGAGACCAGAATCACTAAGAAGAATAACTTGATAATGAAGTTATGGGCTAAATACGGGGACAGGGAGGTCTGCGTAAACCACAAGAACAAATGGCACCCTTGTGTGCCGCCATTAAAATTGAATCAAGATGTTTTCTTACTCAAGCATCATGCTTGTTACGTAATTAGAACATTAGAACATTAGAACACTCTTGACGAGAACAGGCCATTCAGCCCAACAAAGCTCGCCAGTCCTATCCACTTGTTTCCTCCAAGAAAACATCAAGTCGAGTTTTGAAAGTCCCTAACGTCTTACTGTCTACCACACTACTTGGTAGCTTATTCCAAGTGTCTATCGTTCTTTGTGTAAAGAAAAACTTCCTAATGTTTGTACGAAATTTACCCTTAACAAGTTTCCAACTGTGTCACCGTGTTCTTGATGAACTCATTTTAAAGTCACCATCTTGATCCACTTCACTAATTCCCCTCAGAATTTTAAACACTTCAATCGTGTCACCTCTTAATCTTCTTTTGTTTAAACTGTAAAGGCTCAGCTCTTTTAATTTTTCCTCATAATTCATCCCCTGTAGCCCTGAATCAGCCGAGTCGCTCTTCTCTGGACCTTCTCTAGTGCTGTTATGTCTTTATGGAGACCCAAACTGTACCCAGGACTCCAGATGAGGCCTCACCAGTGAGTTATAAAGCCTGAGCAGAACCTCCTGTGACTTGTACTGCACACGTCAAGGCGCTATATAACCTGACACTCTGTTAGACTTCTTAATGGCTTCTGAACACTGTTGGGAAGTTGATAGCTTAGAGTCCACTACGACTCCTAAATCCTTCCCATAAGCTGGACTCTCGATTTTCTGACCGCCCATTGTGTATTCAAACCTCACATTTTTACTTCCTATGTGTAATTCTTTACATTTACTGACATTAAATTTCATCGTCCACAAATCTGCCCAAGCCTGTCTGCTACCCAAGTCCTTCTGTGATGATATAACAGATCCCAAATGATCTGTCAATCCACCTATCTTGGTATCATCTGCAAACTTAAATTAATGGTTACACTAGAAAATGGTTAGAAATGGTTAAACCTTTTAGGATAACAGTAAGCATAAAATGTTTCATGAATGAAAGTTAAAATAAAAAATAAGGAAGTATTAATGATTTTAAAGAAATATATAATCTTCATTTTTCACAGTAATTTGTGGATTACTAAATTTAAAAAGAAAAAAAATGGAAATATATATGATAAACTCTTCTGGCCCTAAATAGGTAACCAATGTTCTTTGACAATGTCAAAAACGTATTGACTTTGGAAAAACTGAAAAAAACAGCAAGAAAGGTATCAAGATCTGCCTAAAGATATAATCCTCAAAAAGCCGATTGAAAACCAGAAACACAAACGGTCAAAAGCAGAAACTTCCAGAAAGTGTTTATTAAGATCAACTGCCAAGCTAAGAGAAAGTCAAGGCCGAAACCACAAACTGAGCCTCACAGATCAGAAGAGACAAGTAAAGTAATTGAGAAACACAGATTCCAGAAAAACAAGATACAAAATGAAAGAAAAGATTTAATAACACTATGAAGTACAAAAGGATATTTTAAAGATGACAAAAAGATTCAATAAAAAGTAAACACACCTGAGCCCAGATGTGACCATGCTGAACTAGAACCTGACTTGGCATCGTGGCGCTCCATCGTCATCTTTATTACTGATATTTTAACTGCATTACAGAGGCGAGCAGTTACAGTGGACAAGAATCTCTAGCCTTTTATTTGGCATTCACCATCCTTAACTTTTCAATTTTGTGTTTTAATCAATAAGATCAAATCTTTTCATGTTCATGTGCGCTAGATTGGGGTGTCACTGAAGGATTCAGCAGGGTCAGGGATGTGAGCTACAGGATTAGAGTGTCTTTAGGCACACTACAGAAAAACCAGCCTGCCATTGTGCCATCACTAGGTCTGGAACTGCACGGTGAACCTTAACAGCCCTAAGGTGACCACTGCCTGCAGTTCTATCACCCCTTAGCCAGACAGGCGAATAATCAGGGTGTCCCCAAAATAAAAAATAATCTCCAGACAACACACATGTCACTTCACACCACCCTGCTGATTCTTTCGTTTGAAATTCTTCCTCCACCCCAACAACAGGCCAGTGATGTCACTGCCGCCATCTTCATGAAGTTGAAAACTTCATTTAATGATGTGATTGTTTTGAAGCTCCCACGTAAAAGTGTGACTGTTCCCCTTCAAGAAGAAATAAATGGCACTTAAGTAAAATGGACAACAAGATGTACATTTTTAGTAGACACCATGAAGTTGTAAAAGTTGGTGCTGACACACGGCTCCTTCAGGGGTTTTGTTAATCTGTGTTCTTTTATGCAAAGTGCCACTGTGTACGTCAACGTCATGGGGACATCTTCTGGCTGTAAATTACATGTCTGCTTAACCTGGCGCCTGGACTTTGCTCTCAGCCCAAGGAGGTGTCTGTCATGGCTCCTGATCCAAGCAGCCTCTTCATTTTTTGGTATTTTAATGGTTTCCATTTCTCGGGTTCACCCTGTTTAACCCCATACTTGGCTCTCCTAAGACTGTGCACCTTCCCGTTGAAGTGACCAGCAATCCCCGACTTGTCTTTATGTGTGTGACTGTAATGCCATGTGAATGCTTGACAAAGCTACATTTTATGTTTCTATTAGCTAAACTCAAAGATGGCCTCATTGATCACCTAAATATCCTGACACTGAAGCTGCTGCATTGTTCTCTCTCTCTCTACAGATGGCACGTCCTTCATGGCGTATTATCAGAGATGCGCCTACCCAGGAATCTGCAATTTCTCCTTTTCCTTTAACTTTGGGGTCCTCAGTGCCAATCTCAATGCCCAGTGCTGCACGACAAGCCTCTGCAATCTGGTGACCTCAGTAACAGGTAACGGTCAGCCATGACAGCACCTCCTTCTTTCACGTCTTTAGTGATTTGTCTCTGTGATGTTTAGCTTGTGTGTAATTTTGCGTGAAATGCTCCTTCTGCACTGAACATCTTGCCCCTTATCTAGGGGCAGCACTATAGCACTTGGGCTCCATGGGGTGGAGTGTGGTTTGTTCTCCCTGTACTCCTCCAATTTTTCCCATGAAGTTGACTTGTCACCTAAAATGCCACTGGGTGGCTATGGCAGGGTGAAGTCAAACTCTTTTCTTGTACCCTTTGGTTTGTGCGATGGCACAAGCTGGTCAGTGTCTGCACATTTTTCGTCTATTCATTTAGATTTTTCCTTTTTCTTTTACCTCCACATCCTAAAGATAGTCAAGAGTGGTGAGACCTGAAATCTGATGTGAGTGTGCCCACCAGCAACATGTCATTCAGTTGATTCTTGGTCCCTTGCATGCCGAAAGAACACCATTGGGTAGACTTTAACCTTTTAGGGGGTAAAACCAGTTTACAAAATGGATAGGATGTTGAGACACCCAATGTGTGAGTGCGTACTTTAGATCCACCAAAGGATGAATTCTAAGCAAAATTTCTTGAAATTGAATAGATGGACAATGACCAAAAGCAGGGTCACAGGGGACTAGAGCCCATCCCAGCAGTACTAGGTACAAGGCTGGAAACAGCCCCAGCCAAGGTACCATTGAGTGGCTAGCCAAACTCCCAAACTCACACACACACATACACCATAGCGAGGGTGGACAAACTCCACAGAACATGGCAAATGGACCAGTTGGCCCTGCCAAGCTCCACTTGACTACTGTACTCCAGCCTACAAATGAGTTGAGTCCTGGTCTTTGTAGGAACGAAGGGCCTATGTCACGCCCAGTCAGCCCTGGACATAAAGTTCATCACAGGTGCCAGACGCACTGGGCATTGCTGGTGAAGAGGAAGAGGCCAAACCAATGTGCAAAAAGATCAAGGCAAAGAGAATGCAGACACTCATTCTTTGAGGTTTTTCTCTGGCCCAAAGTGGCACACCATCTGTGCCAATTCCCTCACCTGACTCAATCTCAAATATGAATTTTATGTTGCGAGTAAATGAGGCACAAAAAAGCCGCGGGTGCCACCACCTCCTTCTCTGTCTGGTCATCTTTCTGGGAGTCTTAGCGGACTGATCACACAACTCCAAACCCCAGCAGCACTCTTCAGAAATGACCAGGTGATCCCATATTGGGGTCCAAGCCTCTCAAATCTGTCTCAGTCTGCTCCCAATGGGCCGTGTCCATCGTCAAACCATTGCGAGTGACGGAGCTCCACAGCACTTCATTTAGACCAGTGGTTCTCAAGCTGTGGAGCGGGACCCCCTAGGGGGGCGTGAAGTAACAAAAACGGGGGGAGCGAAGATGTGAAAAAAGAATACAAGCGGCTGAAATGAGTTTCCTCCGCAGGGTGTCTGGGCTTTCCTTTAAAGACAGGGGGAGAAGCTCAGTCATCCGGGAGGGGCTCAGAGTAGAGCCGCTGCTCCTCCGCATCGAGACGAGTCAGATGAGGTGGCTCGGGCATCTGATCAGGATGCCTCCTGGACGCCTCCCTGGTGAGGTGTTCTAGGCACATCTAACCGGGAGGAGGCTCCGGGGAAGACCCAGGACACGCTGGAGGGACTATGTCTCCCGGCTGGCCTGGGAACGCCTTGGGATTCTCCCGGAAAAGCTGGAAGAAGTGGCCGGGGAGAGGAAAGTCTGGGCCTCTCTGCTTAAGCTGCTACCCCTGCGACCCGACCCCAGATAAGCGGAAGAGGATGGATGGATGGAGAATCAAAAATATGAAAAATACATCTATTGAAACCAAAACAAATTAACTTAAACTACATCCTGATATTAGAAAAATAAATATAGAGTTCAATAAATGTCGATAAAAGTTAAGTAGGTATAATAAAATATGCATCTATGATATATCATTAATTAAAAAAGAACAAATGGGTATTAGTGGGCTCCTTTCAAAAAAACGTTAGGGAGGCCCCATTTAAACTGTTATGAAAACTCGGGTCGCAAATACTTAAAGGTTGAGAAACGCTGATTTAGACATTGTGACCCCAACCAGCATTCTGACTTCTTCAGTGACATCCTAGAGCACATGACCACAGGTGACAGTAAGAACAGAAATGTCCACAAGTGGACTCTTCATGGGGCTAAATGATTTGGCAATTTTTCTGCCATTTGCTTTTTTGTCATACAGTTTGGTACATTAGCCGAGTTTAACTGCGGAAGGCTAGCGTGCTTCTTTATTGCATTTCTCTGATTTTGACATTCTTATATTTTAGTATCTCCACAAACTCTGAATTCTTTGACGTGCTATTTTGGAATAAACGGCAACATCAATGGGACTATCCAGTGCAAAGGAAATGAAACCCTCTGCTTCACAATAGGACGTAAGTAGAGTTAATGTGTCATGACCTTGGTGGGTGGTGACCATGAATGCTAACAACCACATGGGAGAGTCCACATGTCTATCACACGTCCATCACATGTGCTTCACTAACTAATCCTGTTTACATTAATACAAGAAGAGAGTAGAAGTAAAAGCAAGGCAGAGCACCTTGTCACAGTTTAGGGTGGCAAAAAAACAACTCACCATTCAGGGTCGCTTAGGACAAGACATGGACCATAGCAGAGCTCTTGATGTCAAGGTGGAGGAGGTAGGTCTCTGAGTCTTTGACATGTCAACAGACGTCCAACTCATAGAGACTCCGCACTGCTTTATCCTTGAATACCCAAGAAGGAAAACCTTAAAGTGGATTTTTGAAAATTCTGGATGCTGGCAAATGATATCCCATGTGAAAAAAAGCATATTCAGCATGCCCAGTTTCTCAAGGATGACATTAAGAATTACTTGCCACCATTTTGTAGACTGTTACTCATAATTCTTATCTTTTTTTTGAAGTTTTATTAATTTTATTGCAATCCATACAAATCAATCAATTTTTTACAAAAAGTAAAATTGAGTTAAGAACAAATCGATCCCCACCCCTGAGAGAGAGAGCAAGGCAAACAGCGTGAAATTTAAGGCTTGTAAACATACCTAAATTAATAAGTTTGATAAGCCAATAGAGATGAATGCAGAAGACAAAAATACAGAAATAATTGCTTCCTCTGTGCTTTAAGAGCTTATTTTAAAATATTACTGATGAGATCCTGCCATGTTTTGAAAAAAGTCTGTACGGATCCTCTAACTAAAAGTATTTGATTTTTTCCAATTTCAAATAGTATAACACATCAGTTTCCCACTGACTTAAAAGAGGAGAGTTTGGGTTCTTCCAGTTTAGCAGAATAAGTCTGCGTGCCAAAAGTGTAGTGAAGGCCATCACAGTTTGTTTGTCTTTCTCCACTTTAAACTCCTCTGGAAGACCCCCAAACACAGCTGTTAATGGGTTAGGAGGGACTGTGAGTCCAAGGCTGTCTGAAAGGTAATTAAAAATGTTGGTCCAGAATGATGTTAATTTGGTGCAGGCCCAGAACATGTGACCCAGTGAGGCTTGACCTAGTTTGCAGTGTTCGCAGGTTGAATCTCGCCCTGGAAACATTTTGGAGAGTTTTAGTCGAGACAGATGTGCTCGATATATAATCTTGAGTTGTATAATTGTATGCTTTGCGCATATGGAGCTCGAGTGAATTCTCTGCATTGCTACTTTCCACTCCTTTTCTGATATATTAATTGGGAGATCTTTTTCCCAGTGTCCTCTTGAATCTTTGAATGGGAGGGACTGTAAAATGATTTTATATATTGTAGAGATGGAGTCTAAGTCCTTGAGACTGAGCAATATTTTTTCCAGCATGGATGAGGGTGCAAGATGAGGAAAATCGGGAAGGTTCTGTTTAACAAAGTTCCTGATTTGAAGATAGTGAAAGAAATGTGTAGCTGGAATGTTAAATTTGGAATGTAATTGTTCATAGGATGCAAAGACGTTGTCTATATAAAGATCTCTAAGCAAGTTAATTCCCAATTTTTTCCAGATATTAAAAACTGTATATGTTCGCAAAGGTTGAAAGAGGAGGTTCTCTTGCAGAGGTGCCACAGATAAAAGCTTCTCCGTCTTAAAATGCTTTCTACATTGGTTCCATATTCTAAGTGAGTGAAGCACAATTGGGTTATTTGTATATTGCCGATAACTTGTGCTTATTGGGGCAAAGAGCAGGGAATATAAAGAAGTACTGCAGGATTTTACTTCTATTGCGGACCAGGCCTGTGTGTGTTCATCTATTTGTGTCCAGGTTTTTATCGCTTGTATATTTGCTGCCCAATAATAAAACTGGAAGTTAGGTAGAGCCATACC
The DNA here is from genome assembly GCA_026402145.1 of Polypterus bichir lapradei. Lineage (NCBI taxonomy): Eukaryota > Metazoa > Chordata > Cladistia > Polypteriformes > Polypteridae > Polypterus > Polypterus bichir. Next base: position 8,378 of record JANRMT010043877.1, read on the forward strand.
GCCTTCTGCCTTTTGTCTTTCTAGGGTCGCTAATTGGATACATGGATGTTTTGAGTTCCAAATAAATGAGGTTATTGTTGAATCTGATTGCGTGCTCATAATTCTTATCTTAAGTTAAATGAAGGCACCATCGTGCTATTAGGGTTAGGGTGATGACAGAACATTGCCCTGACACGGGGGCGTGGCTTAGATTGTCACTCATTGTGATGTCATTAACATGGTGCTTTATAAGCCAGAACCATGTGTGGAGTACTGTAACGGTTGCTACATATTGTATGTGCTTGTGTCTGTTTCTGCCCCTTGTTCTCTTTAGAATATATGTCATAGGGATTAAGTATTTTAAGGATATCTCTTTAAGGGGAGTAGGGGGCCAAACCATGCCTGTGGGTCCTTGAGTCAATGCACTGGTGAGTATTGCAAGAGGCTAGACCAACTTCAAAAAAAAGGAGAGGAGAAGGAGCTGGGAAAGAGGAATAGAAAGGGAGTGATCCGAAAGGCACGAAATGCTCCATATCTAGCTTAGTTTGGATGCACGCAAAAATGAGTACTGGCTGACCAGGGGGGGTCATCAGTGTGCACGGTGCTGCCTTTTACTTGTGATGCTTGCGTCTTCCATTGAGGGTCATTAACACCATCCCACCAGGGTGAGGCAGACTTTGGCATCCAGGATAATACTTGTCTAGAAGCCGCTGAGAATGCTCCTTTAAAACTAGAATTACCAGAGCCTACGAAAAAACTCAAAAATCCGTCCCACCTTAAATCGCTTCTTAATTCCGTTCGCACCTCTCCGCCAGCGTCTTTTGTCCTGTAAATGTGCAGATAAAGACAAGCTGCTAGCAGCTGGCTATTCCATCCCCCCACAGATTTAGAATGTGCACAAACTTCTCCCAGCTCATGCCTTGATTGATTATCTGGGAGTGAAGTGGGGTTTTAGAGTGGAAATAATAGATTGTTATTTGGAACACACGCATTTCACGTGTGTTCCGTTTCTACAGTAATCCGTGTAAACACATTGTTAAAACAGAAACATTTTTCATATTCTAGTAGTAAATGACAAAATGTAGGTATAAACTATATAATGTATGAAGCCTGAAGTCCTAATTTTAAAGAAACACTTTCACAAAAGGTTCAAATATAACAGAACAAGTGTGCTTTTATTCAAAAATATAACTGCAGAAAAAAAAGCTGCGTTAGCATGCCGTATTGACATGCATTTATTACAACTGCCTCGGTAGCGTAATGGCATCAACTCCTGGTTGGTAATCAAAAGGTCACAAGTTTGACCCCACACAACTCCATTTTGAGAAGTGAGCTGCTCTTATTCTTACTATTTTAGAATAAAAACACATTTGATTTCAGTCTGTAACAGCCAGTGTAATTTATGATACTTGTAAAGGTTAGCTTTGTTTTTTTTTTTATTCACTTTTCATTCTCTCAGTCGTGTTCAGGATCCTTCCCTGACACAGTTGCGAACGGATTTAAGAAGCAATTTAAGGTGGGACAGATTTCCGAGTTTTTTCGTAGGCTCTGGTAATTCTAGTGTTAAACTGTACAGGGCAAACGTGTCATTGGTATATTTTACCAGTGCGCTGGATTTAACAGTGAAATACCCAGCCCAGTTGGATCCAAAGCCAAAAGGTACGATCTAAAAGGGACTGGGGAATGTGGATGGGGTGTATGTTTGATTTATATTTGTTTACTATCTATATGCTGTGAATATTCTTGTGCTGCCTGTGAGTAGTCATATTTCCTTTTTTGTTTCTTTCATTTCCTTTTCTGTTTTGACATTTTTCTGTGTAGTTCATTATAAAGGGTTTGTTCAGGTGTGTGGTCATATTAATTAATATCTGTTTACTTTGTGGAGATCTCGTACCCGGACACAGACAGGCAGACATAGAATGTATCAAAACACACACGTTTATTTTACAGCCCCTTTTCCCAACACAACACACAGTGCATTAATCACCACTAAGAGTCCTTTTGACCTCCTTCTCTCTCTTCTGCCGCCTCCAACTCCTCACTCTCAAGCTCCATCCTCTTCCACCCGATTCCGGCTTCCCTGGATTTTGGCACAGCTTGTTCAGTTTTCTTTTGTGTAGGATTTTCTAAAGGGGAATATGTTTATAGTTCTGTTTGGGTTTTCATGATATGTACTCTGTTTGTTTAACCGACTTAATTGGTGTGGTGGTTATTTCTGCAGTTCATAAAGGGCACCTCCATCAAAGGGGATCAAATTAGGGCTAAGGTTTGGAACCTGCTATAATTAGCCTCTGACTAGGAGTAGGAGGTTCTTGTGTGTATCGGGCTCCTCATATTGCGTTTGGAGAAACTCGATACAGTATGGTCCATGTTTTTGGAAATACTCTCAGAAAGAAAGAAAGAAAGAAAGAAAGAAAGAATTTAAGTGTGAATTTCTTTCTCTCTGGCTGCAATCTTTCTCTCTTACAATCTGTTCAAAACTGAAGACCTCCTTCCGGCAGCTGGGGGGCTTTATAGACGAGGAACTGGAAGGGGCGGAGTCAGTTGCCCTTACTGGCCCTCTTGTTGGTACTGTGGAGGGAAGAAAAGAGGAGAAAGTTAGCATGAGACCCCGGCTCAGCCTGTCTCAGATGGGCTTGGAGGGTGAATCACAGACGCACCTGCATGACAACAGGAAAACAACGTGTATCTTATTTCTGCTGAGGTTCCCACCTTACATTTTAGGTTTAGTAATTTGATTCTTGTCTTCCAGTTTGGACTCCTGTTAGTTTTTTGTGTACTTGTCTTGGTCCTCTCATGTTACTAGTTGCACCTTCAGCAGAATAGATTGTGCAGAGCACAAATCAAGGAAGGCTCATGAAAGATATTGAATGAGGTCTCATCCAGAGTGCTGAGTGGCCTCCATATTACAACACAACAGAGGAATATAAGTAACAAGCTGGTTACGTTTTCAGATGATACCAAGATAGGTGGATTAGCAGATCATTTGGAATCCGTTATATCATCACAGAAGGACTTGGACAGCAGACAGGCTTGGGCAGATTTGTGGCAGATGAAATTTAATGTCAGTAAATGTAAAAAATTACACATAGGAAGTGAAAATGTGAGGTCTGAATACACAATGGGTGGTCGGGAAATCAAGAGTACACTTTATGAGAAGAATTTAGGAGTCGGAGTGGACTCTTAAGCTATCAACTTCCCGACAGTGTTGAGAAGCCATTAAGAAGGCTAACAGACTGTCAGGTTATATAGCGCCTTGATGTGTGGAGTACAAGTCACAGGAGATTCTGCTCAAGCTTTATAACACACTGGTGAGGCCTCATCTGGAGTCCTGTGTGCAGTTTTGGTCTCCAGGCTACAAAAAGGACATAGCAGCACTAGAAAAGGTCCAGAGAAGAGCGACTAGGGTGATTCAGGGCTACAGGGGTTGAGTTATGAGGAAAGATTAAAAGAGCTGAGACTTTACAGAGATGAAGAGGAGACCTGACTGAAGTGTTTAAAATTATGAAGGGAATTAGTCCAGTGGATTGAGACTGTTATTTTAAAATGAGTTCATCAAGAACACAGGGACACAGTTGGAAACTTGTGAAGGGTAAATTTTGCACAAACATTAGGAAGTTTTTCTTTACACAGAGAACAATCGACACTTGGAATAAGTGACCAAGTAGTGTGGTGGACAGTAAGACTTTAGGGACTTTCAAAACTCGACTTGATGTTTTGTTAGGAGGGGACAGGACTGAAGTAGTCCATTGGATTCCAGCTGTGAATTTAAAATGAGTTCTTCAACAGAAACACGTGGACACAGTTTGTATCTTCTATCCATCCATTATCCAACCCGTTATATCCTAGCTACAGGGTCACGGGGGTCTGCTGGAGCCAATCCCAGCCAAAAAAGGGTGCAAGGCAGGAAACAAACCCCGGGCAGGGTGCCAGGCCACCACAGTCTTTGAATATGCAAATCAATATAAATAGCCATTAAGCTCAGATTTCTGTGAAAAAAGCACGGGGGATTAATTTCAGCGAATATCAAGTGGAGGCAAAGAAAAACGTACCATTTGTTGGTTTAAACAGTGATATAAACAAAAAAAGGAAGCTGATCGAGTGACATAGAGTGTCAGAGAAACTCGAAAGCTCAAGTTCATAAAGTCGCACAGTGCCAAAATAAAAAACAAGTCACATATCAAAGTCGTCATGAAAAGGTGAGTTGTAGCCCACCGTCTGTGTCATATGAAAGCTTATTAGGATATAGAGAAAAGAAAAACAATATGAACACATTCAGACAAAAGCGCAAAATGTCAACTTTAATCTCAAAATTTCCACTTTAATCACGTAGTTTATTTTGTCATTAAAGTAGAACATCATAAACGTCATCTTAAAATTCTTTAATTTACTAATTTCTCAAATCCCATCATAACTAAAGTCGCACATTAAATGCTTTGTTTTGTATTTGATCTTCAATGTGCTGTATGTGTGTGAATCACTATGTGCTTCTTAAACAGAATCCATTACATTCATGATATTCCAGCTCTCTGAATAATTAAAATGCTGAGATGTATACTTGATATCATTTTCATGATGATAGGAGTTAAAGCACGTTATTAAACATGGGAACACGGTGCCGCAGTGATAGTGACGAGCTGGTGCCTCGTCCACAGATTCTTCCTGCTTCACGCAAGACTCTTGCTGCGCCACGCGACCTTTGATGAAATACTTTATTGCATCAGTCCTGTCTCTTTCAAATGTACTAACCTCCAATTCCTGTCCTTCCTTTTCTTTCTCCAAATACCCAATTGCCACACAATTAGCTCTGTAATGGACATTAAGTCATCTGTAAGCTTAGAACTCCAATTCTTCAAAACTTTTAAGGAACATTGAAATATCTTCATAGTACATGTTTAATTATTCTATCTGTCTAGCCTTCCAGTGTCGCTCCAGCTTCAGCAAATATACAGCGCAAGGCAGGACAATACGTGAGCTTGCTAGTGCTGCAGCACTGTGTCCTCACATGTTTAATTAATAATGATACAGATTATTTAAATGAAGTTAAAGTTTTATCTGTATAATATAATAAACATATTTTGCTGCATTTCATCTTAAAAATGATATTGTTATCATATGTAAATACGCGCTTTTTAAAGTGGCTCAGGCTGTGTAATATTATAACTGTATCTCCAGTTTCCAGTGAGGTGATTGTACTAATAAGTCCTAACAGTTCTACAAGGAGCACTTGATGGACTGACTGAGTGCGTTTACAGTTCTTGGGATGAAACTGTTTGTGAAACGCGAGGTCCGTACAGGAAAGGCTCTGAAGTGTTTGTCGTATGGCAGCAGTTCAAATAGACAGCATGGCTGAGGCGGCGTGTGCTCGATGCTGTATCCCGATAAGAGCTGTGATTCTACACTCAGATACGGTGATATAAATACTTGAGAGTAACAACGCTAAAGCAGCTATGGTATTTAAAATAGTTTGGCTGTTCCGTGGACCATTATATTGTTACAGGTTAATTACAATCAGATGCCTTAAACTATTAAACGATATGCAGTTAATTTCAGTGTATTTATAAAGCCGCGTCAGGGATGTGGATCTAAAAAAGAAAGGGAAACCACACTTGAACAAAAGTACTGCTTTGACGGTGGGTGCTGCCAGTTTGCAAAACCAAGCGCATAATTAGGGAATGCCAGGGTTTGAGCTGGCATGAAAATGTACATGGCTTTACGCCAAGTTTGGGTTTTATACATCGTGATGTGAGCGTGGAAACGGGAGGAAGCAACATTTGTGTGCGTACGTACCATTTATACATGAGGCCCCAGGACTTTCAGAACCTTCACAATCTGATTCTGCTGTATTTTGAAGAAATGAGGTTAATAGGATCGGTAAGGGTTGCTGGTCTGACTGGCCTCTTCTTGTCCAAATTGCTTGAATGGTTTTAATGGGGGCTTTAGTTCAAACAATATGAAGAATATTCAAGAGGAGGTTGGTAACATCACTAGTTTTCTTGGCTACATGACTCTTCTCCATCTTTTTCAGTGGAAACAGCTGGAACAGTCAGAGGATGCGCTTCGGAGACAGCCTGTGACAACTATAAAACAGTCATCAGCTTCTTTGGTGACATCCCAACAACAAAACCCACCTGCTGCAGTGGAAACTTATGCAATAGCAGCTGGAGGCCAAGATGGAGTCCCATTTTGTATCTGCTTGTGCTGACAGCGGTGACCTTCTTCTACTAAATTTGTGCAGACCTAAGATGGTCATGGAAGGCTGGCCTCTGTCACCTGGCACCCCATTGATTCTGCATGCTGTACTTTTCCCTTTGATTTGTCGTGTAATTAATTGCTTTCAAAATTTGTGATTTTTCTGTAATTGAGTAGTCTGTAAAAGGCACAAATGTTAAATAAACATTAACAGTATAGGCTGATTAAAAAACAAAAGGCAGCTGTGGCTTGATTTGAAATCCTCAGGCCATGTAATGTTAGTAAAAGATGGCGTGCACGTTATATGTGAGTGTGTCCTATGCGTGTCCTGATCAGAGCAAGAAGATGGAGGAGTAGATAACCTACACAACACCATTGCATCAGCTGAGATGGGAAGGCCTTGTCCCTCAGTGTCCATATGCTGGGCTTGGAATGTCCCTATCAGCCTCGCTGTCACTGTATGGGCAGGATCAAATATCTTTGGTATCTTCTGGGCAGCTTGTTTTCAGCTAGCACAAGTCCGATAGCTCCTGAACACCAGACAAGACCTCCTGGAATCTGCAGCTACAGGAAGCACCACGTAATCTGCTTGAAGCAGCAGTTGGTCCCCAAATCAAGCTTCACCCCTTTCTGATTCCCTGAGCCTTTGGCTTTTTAGTGCTTCTGCTGCCATGAATCTCTCATGTCATTTCAACTCTTTCTCAAGTTAGATAAGTTCTGAAAGGAGAAGAATATTACTGACTCCATGCCAGTCCGTCATTAGACTAAACTTTAAGAAGGTATCCGTGGATTAAGTCTCATTCGGAGTCTTTAGAATGTCCTCCAGGGTCCCACAGGAGTAGTTTGTTCCTGATTCCCATGAATGTTCATGCGGTGAAGTGCTTTCTCATCTTAAATACACATCCCTTTGAGTCCACTAGGGGTTGTCAAGTAAGCCTGATCTGGCTCAGCTTTATCGGTGCCTTTGAGAACTCGATGAGGGCCCCAGGCTGTTCTCACTTCTCTTCTCCAAACTCCCCTAAGCCTCTCACATTTAGATAAACCTTTAAGCCCCAGGAGGCACTTGGCTGCTGTCCTCTGCACAACTGGCATTGATGCCACCTGCTGTGGAAAAATGGAACTTGTTCAAAAAAGGGAACTGCGAGATGAAGGGCTGAGAAACAGAGAAGTCTGATACTGCACAGATGGTGACAATAAACAAGACAAAGATTGAACAAAGATAAGTCAAGACCAAAATTGAAATTAATTAAAAAATAAAGGTGAACACAAAAATGACACAGAAGCGCCAACTTATAGGTTACTGGTCCTACCCACTTAAGGATCAATTAAAGACAAATACATCAAAGAGCTAATTCACAAGAAGTAACCC
>JANRMT010043906.1:1763-15852 GCA_026402145.1 Polypterus bichir lapradei
ATATATATATATATATATACATATCTACATATATATATATATATATATATATACCAATGTAATAGTTTTGTCACTGTTATGAGTGCTGCAGTCAGCAAGGATTTGATTATCATTATTTCTTTCAATCAGGTTCATATTTGGAGGATGTTTTGTGTTCAAGTTATATTCCGTGCTTGTCAACCGTGGTAAAGATAACAGGTTTCATTCATCGAAGTGTTCACTACCCAAATTGGTACTCGTGAATCTAAGATGTTTAACAGGCATTCCTGGTATTAAGTTGTGGATTTGCTGTGAATATTTAGCGGTAGCGTGTCTATGAACTTAATTTAACCTTTCCCAGTCCTGCAAAGTCAGTTCACGTGAGCCGCTCGGAGTACATGCATTGAAGTTTCTCAGCTGTGCTTGTGCTAAGAAAAGGAAACATTTTAAAAATAACGTAACATGATTGTCAATGTAATAGTTTTGTCACTGTTATGAGTGTTGCTGTCAGCAAGGATTTGGTTATCATTATTTCTTTCAATCAGGTTCGTATTTGGAGGATGTGTTGTGTTCAAGTTATATTCTGTGTTTGTCAACCATTGTAAAGATTACAGGTTTCATTTATCAAAGTGTTCACTACCCAAATCGGTACTCGTGAATCTAAGATGTTTAACAGGCATTCCTGGTATTAAGTTGTGGATTTGCCTGCGAATATTTAGCGGTAGCGTGTCTATGAACTTAATTTAACCTTTCCCAGTCCAACAAAGTCAGTTCACGTGAGCCGCTCGGAGTACATGCATCGAAGCTTCTCAGCTGAGCTTGTGCTATCTTGTGCGATCTCGCAACGTCCACGGCTTTATTTAATGTTAGCTCAGACCTGGCATACCAGCAATTTAAACTCCGGTACAGCAATTTTAACTCTGTTACAAAGTGATCAAAAGTCTCATTTAAACCCTGCATCTTCTCATTAAACTTGTATCTCGCGAATATCGTATTCATCGTAGGCATGACAAACGGCAGCAGGAGCGTGTCTATAAACTTAATTTAAACTTACGGTTTACACCGTGCCTTGTTTCCGCAGTAGCTGCACTTATGAATATGCTTGTATGCGTCACTTGCTTCATATTCTTTTGCTTCCTTCTCAATTGTGTGATGCGTTTTGTGTTCAGCGCTCTTTGGAGCTGTTGCTTTTTGTCTGCATACTGCGTTCACAGTCACTTCATGTGAGCCGCTTGGTGGTAGAGTGTTTCTATTGGATTACCGCTGACAGCACTCAATTACGTGGGAGGTGTGACGATGAGGGATGCAACTCCGCCTCACCTAACTTTTGTAAGTAACCTGTAAGGAATGAGCCTGCCAAATTTCAGCCTTCTACCTACACAGGAAGTTGGAGAATTAGTGATGAGTCAGTGAGTGAGTCAGTCAGTCAGTCAGTGAGGGCTTTGCCTTTTATTAGTATATATATATATATATATATATGTATGTGTATATATATGTGTATATATATATATATATATATATATATATATATATATATATATATATATATATGTATGTATATATGTATTGTAATATATGGCCAGCTGTTCATCCCGGCCAACACCCCCACGCCGCCTGGTGGAGCCCTCCCTTCAGCATGGAGGTGCCCCGAATGCCAGCAGGGAATTATGGACATTGGAGTTTTCCTCTACAGCCCTGCTGGATACCACAGGGGCCGCTAGAAGGCGCTGCAGGGAGGAACAGCGACAATTTGCCCTACACCCTGGAAGTACGTCCAAGTCACATGGACAAGAGGAATGACGTGCTTCCGGTTTGAAGAAGAAGGACTTTTTATCTGACCCGGAAGTGTTCCGCTCTCTCTGTCCACATGAGTAGGACTATAAAGGACTATGGGAAATCCTCAGATGACGAGTTGAGCTGGGTGGAAGGGTGGCAATGCGTCTGGGAGTGGTGGAGTGTATTATTGATTATTGGTACTGTATTAAATGAGTATTGTGGAGAGGAGGGTGCTTTGTGCACTGTTTATTAATAAAAAGTCAACTTGTTGGACTTTTACCTGGTGTCTGGCGTATTGTCCGAGGATTCAAGAGGACGATACCGCCCACTATCTGTCACAGTATATGTATATATGTATATATGTGTATATATATCTATACTAATAAAAGGCAAAGCCCTCACTGACTGACTGACTGACTCACTCACTCACTCACTCACTCACTCACTCACTCACTGACTCATCACTAATTCTCCAAGTTCCCGTGTAGGTAGAAGGCTGAAATTTGGCAGGCTCATTCCTTACAGCTTACTTACAAAAGTTGGGTAGGTTTCATTTCGAAATTCTACGCGTAATGGTCATAACTGGAAGCTATTTTTCTGCATATACTGTAATGGAGTTGAGCTTGAAAGCCGTGGGGGCGGAGTTTCGTGTGACATCATCACGCCTCCCACGTAATCACGTGAACTGACTGTCAACACAGTGTGTAGAAAACCAGGAAGACCTCCAAAAGCGCTGAAGAAAACATGCATTATATAATTCAGAAGGCAGCGAAACAATAAGAAGCGAGCGAGTGACATATACTACCATATTCATGAGTGCTGCTACTTCGGAAAGAAAGCAAGGTGTAAACCTAAACTTTAAATTAAGTTCATAGACAGGCTGCCGCTGGCGTTTCTCATGCCCACGGGTAATGCGGGATACAAGTTTAATGAGAGGACGCAGGATATAAACGAGAGTTTTGATCACTTTGTAACTAAGTTAAAATTGCAGGTGAAGGGGTGTGCTTATGCAAATTACAAGAGACTGTGTTTGTGGGGGATTAACAGTTAAGGCGGGTGGGGGAGTCACGTCATCATCTCCCCTCCCATTTACCTCATTTCGCTCTGAGCTGAGCTCCGCGGCTAACGCCGTCTTCCGAAGCAACTTCGTCACACTGCCACCAAATACTCACAGAAAAATCCACAAGTTAATACACACGCTGTCTCTAGAGTTTCTCCACACTGAATCCTCTAGGCACTACTTACAAAAGGTTACATTGACAATCGTGTTACGTTATTTTTAAAATCTTTCCTTTTCTTAGCACAAGCACAGCTGAGAAGCTTCGATGCATGTGCTCCATAACGCGTTAAAAAATAATGCATTTAATCACAATTTGCATTACAAGCAAAGGGGAACTTTTGTCAATGCATGATTTCCTGGTACACCGATTACATTGATCAGCGCATCCCGATTAATTTTACCCTCGCACTACCTTGGTTTGAGAAGAAGTATGAAAAAATATGAGGTTAACACAGAAAAACAGATCACCAATTCAAGCTTTATGAATAATCGATTCGCCATCAATAATTGTTTTGGTAAAGCCACACTCAGTGTAATCCTCCTTCCATTTTATAATTTTTCCGCCACTAACCATGAATAAATGAATGGTAAAAAAGTAAGAGCGAAGCGAGGGTGACTTATTTAGGCAGGCATATATATGACAGCAACACTCATGACAATGTCAATCATGTTACTTTATAATTAAAATGTTTCCTTTTCTTTTTCATTACTTCTTTAACACACTACTTCTCCGCTGCGAGGCGCGGGTATTTTGCTATATATATATATATATATATATATATATATATATATATATATATATTGTGAACGCTGGCCCCGGCACAGACAGACGGACAACATTTTTGCACCCACACACTGTTTATTTACACTATATACAAAGTCTCTGTGCACTCACGAACCCCAGTGCCTCTTGCACCGATTTCCCCTGTGTCCAGGGCCCACAGTCTCTGTGCCTTCCTGGCCGCCTCCCGTCCTCTCTCTCCAGTTCCGTCTACTTCCTCCCGACTTCCACCTCTCGACTGGAGAGAGGCGGCCCCTTTTATGAGAACCCGGATGGGCTCCAGCTGCTTCCCAGCACTTAACGTTGGCCACACCCCTGTGTGGCGGAAGTGCCGGCTGCGCACCCGGAAGCCGTCCATGTATCCCCTGTCGTCTTCCCCCCGGCACTTCCTGGTGTGGCGGAAGTGCCGGGCTCCCGGGATAATTAGGCACTGGGGCGCCGCCTGGCGGTGGCCACGGGTCCCTACGGGGCTGGGCTTCCAAGCCCTGTACCCGAGGCCCCCTGCATAACCAGGACGGACGCCCCCACTCGGTCTGGAGGAGGCACACACCCTCCTCTGGTCCTCCAAGGCGTCCCGACCGGGCTCCAGCCCCGGCCGAGGACCACATGGGATAAACCGGCATCGGGGCGCCGCCTGGCGGTGACCACGGGCCCCTACAGGGTAGGGCTTCCATGCCCTCGACCCGTGGTCCCCAACAGAACCAGGACGGACGCCCCCTCACAATTTTAGATTGTAGACAACTGTAGACAAAACTACATACATTAAGAAAAGAGGTAATAAATCAAAATCGGAGCGACACAGAGAATAGTAAATGAATAGCAAATACAGCGAAAAGAGAGGCTGGTGGGGCTCATACATGAGGTCAGGTTTAATTATGGACAAATAGTTTATTCATAAATGTTCAAACCACAGTACCAAAAATATTAAATGTAAATGATGAATTAAAAACAGATACAGTACATGTGCAAAGAAATATTACAAATATTACAAGAAAAAGAAAAAAATAAGAAAAAATACGGTACACTGTCCCAAGTGGAGTATGTACAGCATATAAGGCCTTTAAGTGAATAAATGACAGACAATGTGAAAATGCATGTCGCTGTTTTTTAAATCATGGTTGTGCATGCATGACACGCCTAGTGATCATGTTGCATCATAGTGTTCAAAAGCACTAAAATAGCATCACTCAAAAAATTAATAATTCAAAGTGGAACCAAAAATGATAAAAAATTTACATATCAAAAAATAAAAATTAATAACATACTAAACCTGTACAAATATAGAACACAATCAATAAGATGTTCCTGTCATTCGTACCACACAGTATCAGTATTAATGTCTCAGACAAATCAGGACAGAATGGCTCTGACTGTACTTCAGTGGAGATGCTGACACTTAGTCTTGCCCTTTTAACTTCTCCAGACATCAACAATGTTCTTCTGGAGGTTTTTCTGAATTTCTTTTTGTCAAGGCAGATTATGTTTGCAGAGCCTGTAAGCTGACAACCTCACTTTGATGATAAGGGACAGCAGGAACAGACCTATTTTGGAAATGGCTGGCTTAATTCAGATTTATTTTTATTCAATGCATTAAAAAAGTTGACATTTCTTATCACTTTAAGTCAGATGAATTGCACTAAATTTTTCAAACATTCAACTTTTTGCTCTCACAGACTCCCCTCAATGTTACTTCATCTCAATAAATGATCTGACCAATGTTATTGTGAACAAGATTCATTAATGCAGAAATTAGGTGAAGAAGCGAATAATGTGAGGAAATGATTTAGCTGGAACGGGATGAAGGGGTATGAAAGGTTAAACAGGACAAGAGGATGCCAAAAAAAAAAACACACTCGAGTCACTGGCCATCTCTAACACAGATGGTACACATGAGTGATTAAGAGACAGAAATGTCTGAGGGAAGTTGGAATAATAGTATTTGGCTGGAAAAAATAATACAAAATGGAAATGGAGTGCTAGGGAACTTATAATAATCATAGTTGGCTGTCCTATTCATGGTGGATTTTCACCCTTTCTTTACCAGTGGGAATGAGCCATAGTTGAGCATATGGGAGGACTAAAACAGTTGGTGACATTATTGGAGCTACTGACACCATATGGACTTTAAAAAAAAGGATTTCTTGTTAGCTTTTTTTTATTTCTTCTGTTTTTGGTGTTGATGCTAACCATCTATCTATCATCTATATATGTGCACCTTAATTTTTAGGGATGTGTGGTAGAAAACCCTATCCAGTTTGGAACCAGTGCAAAGCAAAGCCAGCCCTAGCAGGGACTTCATGAGAAACAAAAAAATGTTTCTCAATGCAATTAAGGTTTTAATTTGTTTAGAAAATGGCAATAAGCTCCTACTTAATGACATTTAAATAGCATTTATTTAAACTCCATGCTGCTGTTTAGAATGAGAAACCTTCAGAATGAACTACAGTGTAATGCAGTATCAAGCATAATGCACTAATATTTGCAGAAAAAGAATAAACCTTATAGAACATAACCTTTTGTACAAAGCTGACAGTGGTGTTATTCACAAATTTCTGATACTATTCTCATTCATGTTTGCTATTCTCTTTTCAAGGCCAAATCAGAAGTAAACTATAATTATTACACAGATAACAAAATATAAAATGAGAGACACTGGCCTTTGCATTTTCTAGCTGATTAGGTTATGTTCTTTTGCATCACCTGAATAATGTGCACCTGAACATACAAAGCAATATAAAGGTATCCGTCCATCTGTTGCCCTTACTGTCCTTGTCCAGTCCAGCCTAGCAACTATGCAATGCGCAGCATTAATGTATTTCACTCTCCTTTATACTTTACCATCTTTGCAATGTCCCAGCAAAACCTTTCATCATATTTGTCACAGACAACACCAAGATTAGCAGGGAAGAAGTCCAAGTGTTAATGCAAAAAATTAATCTTTCACATGTTGCACTTCATTGTTTTGTATGCTCAAAACATATTGTCAACTAGCCGGATGGAGTTTTGTGCTCCGTATTTGCCAAGAAAATTCTCAACAACATCCTTGAATGTCTTTATGTGATTTCCTTCAGCCATAATAGCAGATCTTCGAACCGGTTGTTATTGAAGAGATGTCTGATTTGTGGACCAACAAAAATGCCTTCCTTAATCTTAGAATCAGTTACTCATGGAAACATCTGTCTCAAATATTGAAAATCATCATCTTCCTTGTTCAATGCTTTTACAAATTTTTATCTGTCTAAATTTAATACGAAGAGGAGAAAAATATATTTTTTCTGCCCTGGAATTAAATTCTTACAGAGCAAACAGTTCTTTCTGATGTAAAGGCTGTGCCACTTGCAAATGAAACATCAGTACTCAGTAGGGATGTAACGGTATCAAAACTTCACGGTACGGTAATACCTCGGTATGAATGGCACGGTACAGTATTTATTGAATCATTTACAGGAAAAACAAAACTAATGAAGAGACTCGAAAAAAGTACCAGAAGTGTTTATTAAACAGTTTACATGAACACTGAACATATCAATGGCATAGAAATTAGCCATCTATCTGTAAACTTTGAAACAGGAACTTCAATTTTTCAATTTTAATAACAAAAAATTATTAAACCATGTAAAAAAATAAAGTTTCAAATTAGTATTCTTGAAAACTCAGAAAAAATAAAAATAGCAGCCTACTTATTGCACCTGGCCCATGTGCTGAATGAGTATTTGAGAACACTCACCTCATTCACTCACACACTCACTTATTCAGACAGAGACAGGTTTTTTTTAAGGAAAATTAGCATATCAACATTATCTGGTAAAAGCTGGAATCTCTGGGCATTTACAATGTCCCCTGCAACAGAAAAAACCCTCTCACTTGGGACTGAGGTTGCTGGGACAGAGAGATATGACTTGGCCAAGGTTGACAGCAGTGGGTAACGTTGTGCATTGTCTTTCCACCACTCGAGAGGACAAGCCATGAGTGAGATAGAGGTCTCTTTGTGGTACAAGTCAATGTCTGCATCAATCTGAGCAGTGTGCTGTGTTCTGCCCTTGACTAAAAGAATCCCCAAGGAGATCTTCAAGAGCAGTCTTTTTGGATGGAGGAGAGACACCTCCCACATCATGTGCTTTTTTGTGGCCGGTTAGTTTTTGAGTGTCCAGCTACATGTTCATGGCTGCCTGGTGCTGCACCTTCCTCTTCACTAGGGTTCTGCAGAAGCAAGCAGAGTTACAAAAATTTTAAATTTTAGACACGCACACATAATTTTTGTAAATATTGGGAACTCTAAAAAAGTTACACACACAAAGTATTTTTAAACAAATACCTGGTTCTGCATCTGTGTTGCTTTTAACTTGAGCCTGTTGAAAATTTCATCCCTTTCGCTGTTATTCAGATGGGGAAGGGCCCGGAACCGGGGGTCCAACGCACTGCTCTCATACAGAAACTCTGCTTGCTCCCCTTGGTAACGGTCTGCCAAATCAGTATTGCTGCCTTCATTTAAGAGATGGTGTTTGAGTCTACATCGCACGGTGCCATGCTCACTTGAATCATGTGTTTGAGAGGCATGATAAGAGAGATTGTTGGTCGAGATTCGTCGCACAGCACAGTGGTTGCTTTTTTCAAGGGTGTGAGAAGTTTAACGATGTCCTCAGCATCTGCGATGTCAGCTGCGTGTAGAGTGTCTATTTCACGTGCATTGCTCCTGACTTCAGAACTCAGTAGGGCTGCGGCAATTGCCTGTTGTTGCTCCAGGTAGTGCTCAATCATGTCAAGTGAGCTGTTCCACCTAGTTACTACATCCATTATCAGTTTATTTACTGGCAGGTTTAACATTTGCTGCTTGGAGGTCAGCACAGCTGTTGCAGTTGAACTGCGGTGAAAAAAACGCTGCTACACGCCTCACTCTGCCAAGCAGACGACTGACACGGTTTACCTTCAAACCTGCCTGGGACGCAAGGTTTAAGGTGTGAGCAAAACACTTTACATGTGGGGTGTCACGCATGCGCGAGTAGGAGGCCGCGGATGGACCTTAAACCGCTTGGAAAGACGTTCGCCGGCAGGGAGTGGCGGGATACTAACCTTTCTCCTTTGTCTTTCAGGAAAAGAGACGCTCCGCCATCATAGCCTTCCTGCAGTACGTCCACTTCTGCCCTTCCTCCGCCATCTTTCCTGACGTCATCAGTCCCATCCTCCCTCACGGTTCCTTCCCAGCATTCCTCCACTTTCGGCTCCTCCTATATAAAATGGCCGCCAACGCCTAGAATGGCGTCGCGCATATGAACTATTTTGTTTATATTTTTGACCTGCATTTTTATTGTGGATTGTCTACAATATACGGGGCCTTAAAACCCCAAACCTTTATGCTGTTTGTTGCTTCGTCTTTTACAGTGGCGTAGTCGGCAGGATTCCAGCCCGAGAGAGATGACTGAAGGGCAGGACCTTAATACAGTGCTGCAGAGAATGAACGCCCAGATCCTGGCCCTGCAGCAGGCGCAAGCCGCCACCACCCGCGAGTTGGAGGACACGAATGCCATGTTGGCAGAAGCCCGAAGGGTAAGACCCGATCCGCCTCGTCTAATGCCTCCGCCTCTGGTACCCATGACAGAGGCAGATGACGTTGAGTCATATCTGGGCATCTTCGAACGGACGGCCACCCGGAACGAGTGGCAGCGGTCCGAGTGGGCATCCATTCTGGCGCCCTACCTGAAGGGACCCATGCAGCGGGCTTATTACGACCTCCCAGAGGAGGAGGCCGCGAGTTACAACCTCCTAAAGCAGGAGATCCTCGCACGCTACGGCATCACGCCGGGCCAGCAGGCGATTGAGTGGCGGAGCTGGCAGCTGGCAGCCCGACAGGGACGGGCAGCCACCCCCAGACCCTCTTGACGTGCTGCAGAAGCACCGCAGAGGCCTAAAGAAAAGCCGGCCTCCCCGCGCTGTTACAAGTGCGGCGAGACCGGCTATCTACTGCCGACCTGTCCCCTCAACACCCCATTAGAGCCGATGGACTGCACCTGGGCCATTGCCGAAAGGTACTGTACTCCGTCGCACCCGCTGGCAAGTCCAAACACGGGAGTGGTATATTAAACAGGCACTCGGTGGTAGCAGCAACATTATTATTGTCGCTCGCCGTTACGTATTACCGCGACAGTGACTTACGCAGCACTTACATCACGTGGAAGGGGCAAGTTTCCAACTTGACGGTCGCGGTGTTGCCCGATCCCCCCTATCCAGTAATTTTGGGACAAGACTGGTCGCACAGGAAAAGCGGTAAGACGAACACCACTCCCAGGGCCTCACTAGGTCTGGTTATGAGGGGGCGAGGCACCCTTCCCGCAGTCTCCACGCCATGCTCTGAAGCAAGCCATAATGGCGCAGGCACATCGGGGGAAGTTTCCCAGGCGACGGACTCTGACCCGGAAGCATCCACCGGAGAAGGGACGAGCCAGGGAACCCTTCCGCCAACCCGCTCACAAGACCCCCTGAGCAATTTGGACCACCAATTTCGGTCCATGCCTGCCTCATTTAAAAGGGAGCAGTGGAATGACGATTCCCTGCGGTTTGCCCAGAATGCGATTGTTCTTCCAGGCAGCTCACAAACTGACGGTTCCATGCCACGCGAGCCCTTCTTTGTGCTGGAGAATAATCTGTTGTTTTGGGTGGCAACCCACGAGGGTGAGGTGCGGAAATTGTTGCTAGTGTCGCGTACCTTCCGGCGGGAGGTATGTGAACTAGCTCACGCTCACCTCCTAGGCGCCCACCTCGGGGCCGAGAAAACATTGGAGAGAATCAAGCTCCGCTTTTACTGGCCTGGGATCAACGAGGAGGTCCGGCGCTTCTGTCAATCCTGTCCAGAATGTCAGATTCACCAGATTCCTAGGAGGGACCGCGCTCCTCTCGTCCCAATACCCCTGATAGACATCCCGTTTGACCGAATAGGGGTGGACTTAGTAGGACCCCTGGAGCCCTCAAACCGTGGCCACAAGTACATATTGGTCATGGTAGATTATGCAACCCGATACCCAGAGGCGGTTCCCCTGCGCTCCGCTAACACTAAAAATATTGCACGGGAATTAGTCAACCTATTTTCAAGAGTGGGTATCCCCAAAGAAGTCCTCACGGACCAGGGTACTCCCTTCACCTCAGATACGTTCAGGGAGGTTGCCAAATTACTGTGAATAAAGCACCTAAAGACGTCTGTCTACCACCCCCAAACAGACGGGCTGGTAGAACGTTTTAACCAGACGCTTAAACAGATTCTCCGCAAGGTAGTCAGCGCCGATGGCAGGAATTGGGACCAGCTCCTACCGCTCGTGCTTTTTGCCTACCGGGAGGTGCCCCAGGCCTCTACGGGCTTCTCCCCTTTTGAGTTATTGTACGGGCGACAACCCCGGGGACTTTTAGACATACTAAAAGAGGGCTGGGAGGCTGAGGCCCTTCCCTCCTCCAATATATTGGAGTATGTGGCGCAACTGCACGACAGGCTCGCTAAAATCAGGCCACTCCTAAAGGACCACGTGACTCGTGCGCAGGCAGCGCAGGCCCGGTGTTACAACCGCAACTCCGTCCTCCGGGAGTTCCGCCCGGGGGATCGAGTGATGGTGCTCGTTCCTACCTCCCACTCCAAGTTGCTAGCTCACTGGCAGGGGCCATACGAGGTTAAGGAAAGAAAGGGGCTCGTCGACTATTTAGTTAAGCAACCTAATCGTCGACCGAGTGAGAGGATCTGCCATGTTAATTTGTTGAAACCTTGGAAGGACAGGGAGGAGTCTACCGACACTCGTAGATCCCTCTCCCTATTCGCTAGCACGTCTGCCCTTAACCTCGGTGACGAACTGACACCCTTACAGCGGCGAGAGATAACCCAGGCTATCCACGCCATCCCCGAAGTAGTGACCGAGTCACCAGGCCGGACCTCGCTGATTGCGCACGATATAGTCATGGACCCCGGAGTAATCGTCCGGGAGAGGCCCTATAGACTCCCGGAGGCAAAACGCGCCAAAGTGGAACTGGAGGTGCAAACGAATGTTGGATATGGACATTATCGAGGAAAGCCATAGCCCTTGGTCCAGCCCAATCGTCCTCGTTTCCAAGCCGGACGGCTCCTGGAGGTTCTGCAATGACTTTAGACGTCTAAACCAGGTCTCCAAGTTCAAAGCCTACCCGATGCCCCGCATTGACGACCTACTCGAGCGGCTGGGTGCGGCTCGATACTTGACTACTCTTGATATACAATACAATACAGTTTATTTTTGTATAGCCCAAAATCACACAGGAAGTGCCACAATGGGCTTTAACAGGCCCTGCCTCTTGACAGCCCCCCAGCCTTGACTCTCTAAGAAGACAAGGAAAAACTCCCAAAAAAACCTTGTAGGGAAAAATGGAAGAAACCTCGGGAAAGGCAGTTCAAAGAGAGACCCCTTTCCAGGTAGGTTGGGCGTGCAGTGGGTGTCAAAAGAAGGGGTTCAATACAATACAATACACAGAACAGAACAAATCCTTAATACAGCATAATAATACAAATTTTAGAAGTACAGAGCAGAATTTAACAGTAGATGATATCACATAATAAGATTTTGATATTTTTAGAGTGCTGGAGACCTCATCCGTCAAGCTGCCTCCCCATTTGGCCATTCCACGGCTGAAACGTTGCTCGGCCAGCCAATCCGATGAAAGGGCCCCTCTTTCCCATGATTCCTGTGATCCTCCACCAGGGATGACTTTACCATAGGCAGGCAAACAACTTGGCAGGTGGGCCGTGGCACCAATTGCCACATTTGAGTACCGAGAACAGAAACAGAATAGGTGAGGGTTAGTATTCAATTATACTTATCATGTTACTTATGTTTTAGTGCTAATGACTAACAACAGAGATGCAGTATGTACAGTTAATCAGCAGCTCTAGTCAGGATATGCTAAACTGAAGTAGTAAGTCTTCAGCCGGGATTTAAAGGCTGGGACCGAAGGGGCATCTCTTATAGAAGCAGGAAGACCATTCCACAGTTTAGGGGCCCTGTAACTAAAAGCTCGACCTCCCACTGTTATTTTATTAATCCTTGGAATCATAAGCAGACCGGCATCTTGAGATCTTAATGTGCGCTCAGGTTTGTAAGTCATGATAAGTTCAGACAAGTAAGCCGGACCTTGGCCATTTAATGCTTTATATGTTAAAAGGAGGATTTTGAAATCTGCCCTAAACTTAACCGGGAGCCAGTGTAAGGATTTAAGAACTGGAGTTATGTGTTCATATTTTCTTGTTCTTGTAATAATTCTTGCAGCCGCATTTTGGATTAACTGGAGGCTGTATAAAGAACAGTTTGAACAGCCAGTGAACACCGCATTACAGTAGTCAATCCTACTAGAGATAAATGCATGAATTAATTTCTCACAATCCTGTTTATTTAGAAAGCGCCTTAATTTCCTAAAATTTTTAAGATGGAAGAAACATGTTTTGGACAACTTTGTAATATGTGCTTTAAATGACATGCTAGAATCAAAGATAACTCCTAGATTGCGGGCTGATTCAGTAAAATTAATTGGGATTCCAACTGAGTTAAATGTCGACAAAATATTGCTGTGATCAGCGTCATTCCCTCCAACAATTAACATCTCTGTTTTATCTGTATTTAAAGACAAGTAGTTCTCATTCATTCATTCCTTTAATTCACTAACACAACTAATTAAAGACAACATCGGAGAAACTTCATTTGATTTAAATGAAAGGTATAACTGGGTGTCATCTGCATACGAGTGAAAATTAATATTATGTTTCCTAATGAGAGATCCCAGTGGAAGCATGTAAAGTGAAAACAGTAAAGGTCCCAGTACTGAGCCCTGTGGGACACCATATTGAACTTCTGTGTATAATGATGGAGTACTGTCAGCACATTTCTGTACATATTGGAATCGATTTGATAAATAAGAACTGAACCAAGCGAGCATGTGGCCTGTAAGACCAACATCATTTTCTAGCCTGTGCAGTAAAATAGAATGGTCAATGGTGTCAAATGCTGCACTTAAGTCTAATAACATAATTACAGTGGAGTTTCCTTCATCAGAGGATATCAGAATGTCATTTACAACCCGTGTTAGTGCAGTTTCTGTACTATGACCAGTGCGAAAACCAGACTGGAATTTCTCAAATAAATTGTAATGCATAAGGTGTGACTGAAGCTGACTGGCGACTACTTTTTCTAGTATTTTAGAGAGAAATGGTAAATTTGAAATAGGCCTATAATTATTTAGTATGTGTGGGTCTAGGTCTGACTTTTTAAGTAAAGGTTTAATGACTGACACTTTTAGTGCATCAGGTACTGTGCCATGCAGTAATGAACTATTGATAACGGTTAGAATAGGTGCTGCAAGAACATCCATTGCACTTTTTACTAGTTTTGTTGGCACTGGATCTAGGGAACAAGTAGAGGGCTTCATTTTAGTAATTAAAGTTAAGACTTCCTGCTCAGTTACAGGATTAAAATTACTAAAGTGCTGAATGCAATGTG
>JANRMT010043918.1:0-10621 GCA_026402145.1 Polypterus bichir lapradei
TTTAAGCGACTCAAGAAGCATAAAACATCTGTCCGAAAAATAAGTGACAAAAAACTAACCTTAAAAAAGAAGAAAGCTATTCTGAACCAGAAAGGAGGCTTTTTGGGAGCTCTTTTAAGCGTCGCCTTGCCATTCATATCCAGTTTAATAGCTTCTAGAGCATAAACATGGAATACGCTCAAAAAATGTATTTGGTCCCGCAGCAACAAATGTCTCTTTTTCAGCAAAAGAGTGCTACCCCGAACGAACTCTTGAGTGCCACGGAAACTGAACTGGACAAAGAAATGAGAAACGTCCTGCAACGCTGTGATATAGGGGCTGACGAGAAGGTGAAGCTTTACACTTCTAACTTGCAGAGATATCTGACGCTAGTTAAAAAGGCCGATAAAGAAGCTAGCAGTCTGACGCTCGTATTACCAAAAGAAGAAAATGGCGAGGGGGGCACTGGAACAGTCAAGGTGTCTGAGGACAAGGTTTGGCAAGAGGTTTTGAGAAGTGCGCCTGTAAAATCAAAGAAAAATGTTGAATTTGTTTTACATAAAATGTCCGTTAATCCCCATCACGCGTTTTGGAATAATCGTGGAGAGCTGTTGTTAGAAGGTAAACCTTTGGTCGGATCCAGCATGGTGGATTTGGTCTGTAATCTGAAGGCTTCTCATACAATACCTGAACATAGGAGACCGCGGGGGTGGAAGGAATTTGTAAACGCCATGGCCGGTTTGAACATTCCATTTTCTGTCGTAAATAACGATGAAACGAGAGAACTCCTTGAAAGTTTTAAGCCACCCGCCGCTCCCCATCCTGCTCATCAAGCAGAAGTTAGCCCCTACCGACTGAAACCGAGAAAAAAAAGACTGGAATGGATTGCTTATTACTTTGTAAAATTATTTGTTTATTAAATACAATTTTATCTCATTACAGAGTGTCTTCATCCTTTAACCGTCTATTGAAATATTTATAGGTCTCTGATCTTTGCACGCAAGGGTACTGATAAAAACAGAGTCCCGGTGAAGGAAGCCAGGAACGAACAAATTTAGAGACCACAGAGTCATTAATGTTCACGTCCTCAGAATACTTTTTTATTACAGAGGTGTACGGGAGACCTTTTCCTCTCTGATGCAGATAGAAGAGGCAGTGATGACCGCATTTGTCCGAGAACCAACTTTGAAGCTGTCGGTTATTGTAAATGATTTGTTTACAGTTTTTCATTAAGAAATGGTAAATGTCTTTCGGGAAGTAGACAAAGTCCAGAGGATTTCCATAGGAATCAAAAAACTCCCCATTTCCGTCTTCTGTGAGGTAAATCCCCAGCCAGTGTTCTCCGGGTTGGGTTTGATGGTGAGTATTCACTACAAACATGGCCGGCAAGCCGTTATTTTTTTCCGGTAGTTGATCACACACCAGCACACCGCGGAAATATCTTTCAGTGTAGGGGTCTTGGGACAGTAGTTCAGTTAATTGTTTTGTATTCATGGTGTTTATTGGTAGTCATACAGAACATTACGTCTCTGGTTGATTTCAATGATGTTGTCAAAGACCGCATATACTATTAGATTGACGGTCCAAGGGAGAGGGACGCGGAAGCGTAATTCAAATCTCATGTTTCCAGTTTTAACTAATAAAAAATGATCGCCGCATTCTTGATCGGGGGTTAGATCAAAAGCGAAAAGAGTATATCCTTGCGAGAACTCTGAACGGCTGATAGCCAGAGCTTGATCCTTCAAATGCTTACCAGTGGCCAATACCAGGTTATAATATTCTCTGGCACTATTGCCGCTTACAAAGTCTGGTTGAAAAGGTTTGGCAGGAATCTGTTCGCCGTCCATGTACAGAGCCAGGAACTCTAAATCGTTGTGTTTGAAATTGAATGGGTTCCGTGTATAAGATCCCGAAAAGGCCTCATTATCCACCATTCCAATTACCACATACTTTGGTAGTTGACCCAGAAACAGGTTTTCTTGATTGCATACTCGGATCCCCGCGGGCATACTGAATACTTTCATATTCACCCTTTCCACAGGGTATTTAGCATTGGCTGATGTAAGGGCATGAGCGTGTCCTAATTTCACGGCCGGTGAAACTTTTACTTTTTTTACAAACAGGGAGGCTGATGTTATGATTACTCTGTAACGTTCGGCATCACCAGACATTAAGCAGAATTCATCTTTGTTCCAAACCATTTTAATCTTCACGTCTAGGCCGTTCAAAAGTAGTTTTTCCTGAGTATACATCGATGGGAGACGGCTTGGAAACCCCGAGTGCTGTAAGCTTTTTTTCAATTAAAAATGAAGTCAATTTGGCAACAGTATATGGCTGGGAAATGCTTCTTTATGCTTTCCATTGCAAGCGGGCTCCCCCGATCTTCACAGTAAAATAAGCAGTGTTAACACAACACTTAAAGAGTTATTTTTAACACTTCTTTGGAGCACATATGGTCCCAATCTATCGAGAGTAAAAATAACACTGACTGTAGTGTAGAACTTATAGTGTAAATAAAGCACCATAAAGTGTTAAAAAACAACACTGAGAGAGTATTTATTTACACTTGTTATTGTACTATAAGTTTAACACTGTGGGGCACGTAACACCCCTGGTGTTATTTTTTTACTTAGATTGCTCTGTTAAGTGTTATTCATAGTGTTCTTATTTGGTGCAAAATATGTATTAAAAAATACATTCAAATATTTAAAAAAATTCTTTACACAGGTGTAAACATTCAAATGTTTATTTACAAAATGGGCAAAGTGGCTAATTTAAAACATGTACAGTTCCACATGTCATAAAATTACATATAAAATGATAAAATATAAAAACATAAATTTTGAAATAAAACCTGCATTGACAGCTAAGTTTTAACAAGACTGCAGTAAGGTACAACAAACCAAAAGAAATTATCAGACCCATAAGACATTTGCATATCAAAAGGTTTGTAATAAATTAGTTCAGTGACATTGAACACTTTCAAGGATTCACAGTGTCTTGGTTCAATTCTGTAGGCATAACGATGATCATCAAAGCAAACAGTTTTGAGCGGTGATGCAACCAGTACCACAAATTCATTTCTAACAACAATATCTTTGATTTTATAAAACACTGGCAAATCAATGTCTACTTCACCACAAATAATTAAACCAGAACGGTATTCAGTTCCATTATGCTTCACCCATTTAACTGAGAGAACATCTGTTTGAGGAGGAATATTCAACTTGGACGCAATTTGGTCATTTTCACTTAAGTCACAGAGAGAAACCATCTTTCCTGGTCCAAGCACTATTCTGTCATGATTGAAGGTTTCCCATGTATATGACATGCTATTCTGGTGTTTTTTTGCAAGAGTCAGAGTAATGTTTTTAAAACACTTTTGCTGTGTCTTAAAAAAATTATGCTTTGACTCAAAGCGCATTGACCACATGTGAACAATGGGCCCAATATTGCGTATACACCGGGGGTAATGCATCATTAGGTGATGCTTAGGCAGGAGGTTTCTGTCTGGAAACAAGCACTTGAAAAGCCTGTGATGCTCAGCAATTAAGTGTTTCAAATACACAGTAAGGCCCTCAGTTAAAACAGGAGAAAATACAATGTTTACAATTTGTAGTAACAGTAATAGTAGCTGCCAGTGTTCATCATCTTGGGGAACAATGTCACCAAAAATGAGTGGCACATTACGGAGTAGACACCAACATTGTATTGCGTTTATGCCCAAATCATTGCTCTCATCATCAAGTTTTACAGCAGGAGGCCGATTTCTCCTCTCCATGTACCCATAATTAAATGAATGCAATCTTCCATCAAACTCTTTTGCTGTCAAAAAATGAGCTTGTACATAACACAAAACAAGTTTTAATTCACACTGTGCAATGCCTTCTAAAACATCATGCATTACATCTACAGAAAAATTGTCTGATATATTAAAGTACTGCAGAGAGTTCAGCAAACATGTGCGCTTTACACCATAAACATGAGGTAGTGTTGCGTCTGCTTGTATAGCTTCACAGTGTCGCAAGTGTGTCTCTTTAGTGCGAAAAATAACATTTGACTCATCTTCACAGAACACAGGTTGATAATCTTCCCTTTCAGTAAGGCAAAACCTACAGCTATTCCGAGCTCGAAAAGATTCAACAAATCCAAAAAGGCAGTGCAAACCAAGATTATCTCCTGTTATTTGGACAATACTGCCACGCACAAAACCAGAGGGTCCTTCTATTCCTGTGGACTCAAGAACTTTTATGTCATTGACAATAGGTTCTAAAATTGAATCAAATCCATATGTTTTTATGTCTTGGGAATGAAAAAGTGCACATAAGTGTATGTTGGCTAAAGAGGAATTAAATTGTGGTGGAAAATTTCTTAACGTAAAATATATACCTCCCAATTTGTGGATGCCTTTTTTTGACCCTAATGGATTGGCACATTCAAAATCATCGTAAAACATTTGAATCTGAAGTGCATTTTTTTCAGTGGAAAACAGGGGGTGGCTCTTTATGTATAGTCCATCTTCAATATCACAGTAAATACCATCTTTATTAGGTACACCTGACTTAAACCTGAATGAGGTCTTTGGGTGCATTAAAATGCTCTGTAAGGTTTGAAGAATTGGGACATAGGCAAATTTGTCTGTCACTGCAACTTGCTCATATAATCCAGTAGACTTGTTTTTTCTATTGTCAAATCTGACACCAAGTACTTTCTGAACAGGTTGGACAATTCCCCATTTCCTTGAAAAATATGAGTTTCGTTTGGACATGGAATTAAGTGAGGTAAAAGGGTTTTCAATTGTCTCAAATGACTGTTCAACTTCACCTTTAATGTCTGTGTTCTGTGAGGATAAGCAATGAAGAGCTGTCTCTTTTACTTGGTCCTGGATGTCCTGAACTACTTCTTCCATAGATATAACAAACGTATTAATAGTAGTCTGACTTACACCTGCAGCTTGCAGTTGTGCTTTTGCTGATGCACACATATCCGTGGTGTTTTTACTGGATATTGGCAGGGAACTGACATTTGAAGATTTAGCCACATCAATACTACCAGATTGCCCAACATCTGCTTCATTAACAGCACTATCTTGAACGTGTAATGGAACTACATTACTTGCTTCATGAACTCTATTTAAATGTTTGCGGAACCCAGAATATGTTCCAAATTCTAAACAGCATCGTGCCTGTCCACATTTTAGACGAAGTGATTTGCCAGAAAACAGACCATGTATTAGTTTTAGATGTCGAACAAGCAAATTTGTGTTCTCCAGGCAGCAGGAGCAAACAAAACAAATCATTTTAGCTGGCAATCACCTCTAATGCATGAATCTGGCTCGGAGCTCAGCAACCCTTGGACTCTCTTTCACTTTGCCAATGTCAATCTCAAAAATGGTTGTTTGTATGAAGGTGTACATGTTGTGAAGCACCTTATTGTACAAGGCACCAAACACAAAGTGGGCTTTGAACAGTTCATCAAAGGCAGCAAGACCACTCACTGACTTGCATGGTATGGCTTTTTTGTCGAGGATGATGTAGTATCCATGAATGCTGCTTTTCTTTGTCCCGACAGCAAGCAGGTAGGGCTGGGTGCTCTCCTTAATTGAATCAAGATGTTCCTGTATGTTAGTCCCTGCCTAAAAATAAAACAAAAGACAATCCTTAACAACGCTCCAATTGCTTGTTTCTACATTAGTTTTACAATGAATACAACTGGGTTGAAGTTGAAGCAGACAGGTCATACAGAAAATGCCAAATTTACCTTTTTGAAGATCACAATGTGTTTCTCAGCTTGAGATGCCGACATTTTCCCAGGTCTCTTGCGACCTTGTGCTGATGGTGGAATTAGGTGAAGTAAAAGAAGAATCGAAGCAAGACCGCTACCCCATCCTAAGAGATATGGTTATTTTAGGGGGGAAAAAACATAATTAGTAAGGTACATAAATATGTTATTAACTTGTTAAAAAACAGCTTACCATCTTCATCTGATTCAGTGTCCACAGCTGATTCTGCACAGTGAATCAGATCCTGAAGTTCTTGGGAGGAGTTAAGCCCCTTGCTCTGCTGAATGACTTTCTGTATAAATGTAGTTGGCCACCTCTCTAAAAATTTAGCTGCTGTCTTTTTACCAAAAAGACAAGCAAAATCCAACTCAATCTGTAAAACCCACCAAAGCAGAAAAAAAGCAATTAAGTGCAAATTTATTATCTTTACAATATATAGTCAAACTTTAAATCCCCACAGATATCCTCTATTGTCCTTATTTCACAGAAAAATAATCTAAATCACATTAATAACTCAAATGTTCTTACCAGGCCTTTGATATCCAAATAACGTGGAAATTCAGTTAGCACATCAGTGCATCTGCTTGGGTCATGAATTATCTTGCGACGATACTGAAATGTCTCCCTCATCTTGACCTTTACTGTCGCCTCCTCTGAAGTATGCTTCATAAGAGAAACAGTTTCCCTATACTGTTCTTCAGTTAGGATAACTTCTGTGCTGGATGAAGCTTCTCTCTGCGCAGATGGGCCACCACTAAAAGACTGGGGGACACATCTACGGGTCTCTAATGGTGCACTGTTCCTCTGAATGTTCTTAATTTTCCATGACAAGTACCCTTGTCCACTTTGAGGGTCATAATAATGTTCCTTAAAAAAATGTTTAAAGTAAAACAAGACATCCATCTGCCACATAATTATTTAACTAATTTAATTAATTGACTTACATATCCAAGCTTTGCATATGGATCCCTAAGATATGGAAACAGGGCAATGATTCCTTGAGCATACAGTTCTCTTACTTGTTTGGGTGGAGATGAGCTGTAATATTATAGAGAAACAATCATATATGAATTGAAATGTAAATAATTAAATGTTATTAACTTTTAAAATTCACTTTTCCCAGCAGTTAACACATTACACTTTATAAAATTGCATCAATAAGATGAGAATTTGAGTGTCACAGGCATTTGCTACAGAAGAAATGTCACATTAAATTTTGTCCTGACACCTTTGTAAAAGTGCTCGTTCACCAAAAATTCAGTTTTGTATTTTTCCACACCTGGAAGATCTTTATAAATTTTTGATTGCATCCAAGAGCTTTCTAAACCCCTATAAACAGAAACGTGACTACAACTTTCAAGATCCGTGTCTTGCATGACCCATGTAATGTAGTATAACCATTGTGATAATATTCCATGTGGCTATAGTGGTTCAACCTAAACTTCATGAAACTTTAAATCCTTAGTGTGTGTAAAAACAGACTATTAATATTGTTATTTTTTGCACAAACACTTTTCTTGCTCTATAAGAACCATTATAGTCACAAGGACTATTTCAAAGACGTTTTACTAACATTCTCGGCCTGGAAGTGGCAGTTGTTTTTCCTGTCTATGAGGGGGACTTTATCACAAATATGTTCATTTGTTTTCTGAACATTAGAAAGATCTTACTCTGTGGAATGACACAGAGTTGATTAATTAATGAAAGAATTAGCATTTTCACTGAATTAACCTTTTAATGACCTTAATGATCTTTTAAAAATCATGTCCTTTAACAAATTTTGCTTTGGGCTAGGAAATCATGACCACTGGAATAAAGAATACTTAAAATACAAGTTACCTGTGCTTTTCAGTCATATCTGCAGTAAGAATATTGACCATCTTTCTCCTGTTGCTGTCAGACAAGCATTTGGTTTTGTTGTACTCTCTGATGATTCCATCCCCACCAGGTTTAGTCTGCAGAATTTTTTTGACCATCTGCAAAGTTACAAAGCACAATAAACAACCCATGTCAGAAAAAATTCTGTGAACATGATTGTGTAGTCACATTGTGATTCTGCACCTGGATCAAATCTCCAACACATGAATTTGGTAAACTCGACTTAACTTTTGCACTTTAGTTTCACGCATTAACACAAATGACACAGTGTGATATTGTCAGAAATCAGAAAGGCACTTTCTTCAAAATGTTAATTTCTTTAAAACATAATTTAAAAAAATAAGTGACTAAATTCTAAATTCTTACTGAATAACATCCAAGGCACAGACACACACTCACAATTCCTGCTTCATCTTCACCTCTCCTCTTTCTTGTAGGGCTGTCATCACTTAGAAGAATGGTGTCAGATTCATTGCTTGAAATCTCAGCTGAGCTTTCTTCACTTGGCACTGGAGGAACATGGGTCAATTCTGTTGACCAAGAATTAAAAAACCTACAATTAGTTTTAGTCGAGTTAGTTTGACTGTTAATTTAACAAACAACTGTCAAACCCTGGTACCGCTAACAAACTTTTTTAAATTTACAAAATTAAATACCCGTTTGCGATCGCAATGTTATATGATTTGTGTTTCCTAAAAAACATGTTTACACATGGCTGTAAATGTGTGCGTGGGTGTGATCTTAGACCCAGACGCGGTGGTAAAAAGTTGTATATTAAGTCACACTTAACAAGCGGATTGCATGCGCCTGTCAACAAGGATCGACAAGATATGAGGCAGGTCGAAAAATCGGCCGATTGCGATTTTTGGCCGTTCATTTGGTGCATCTCGAGCTATTTAATTCCCTGTCAAGTCATGCCATTAGCATTAGCCATTGTGCTAATCCCATCAAGTGGCTTTGGTCCAGCGCTCACGCAAAAGACACTAGATGCGCGTGCTTAATAAATAAATTGTCATGATTCACGCCCTGTCTGCCGTCTTTTTCCCCACGCTGTCACTTCTCCTCACGTGCTCATGTTTTCCCTAGCCCGTCATGCGCATTTCCCATGCCTCCGTTTCCGCCCCGTCTGCTCACCGGTTTCTCATTTCCCCGTGATTAATCCAGCATTTAAGCACACGCTGTGCGTGGCTCTAACTGCTGGATTGTTGTGTGTTTCGTGCCTCGATTTTCTCACGTTTGTTTTTTCCTTCTGATTTCACGTTGCCAAGCTCACTTTGTTTCTCGTTTTCGCGTCTCGGACTTAACACCTCGCTCTTTGATCTCCCGGTTCTCGAATCTCCGCTCTCCCTTTTGACTACGTCTTCCGCCTTTGTTTTTTGCTCTGAAGTTTCACCGCCTGACATTTGAGCGCCGACCACGCTTCCTCCAACTCTGCCGCCACCTTCCTGCGTTTGGATCCATCACGTTCCGCACCGCCCCGTGACACAAAT
Source organism: Polypterus bichir lapradei (assembly GCA_026402145.1). Lineage (NCBI taxonomy): Eukaryota > Metazoa > Chordata > Cladistia > Polypteriformes > Polypteridae > Polypterus > Polypterus bichir. The sequence continues at coordinate 9,130 of JANRMT010043918.1, forward strand.
GATGGAAAAGCAGTGCAGCTCAACCTTTATACAAATTAATTTACAAAATAAACGTAATGTTTGACTTCCCAATCACAGTCAATATGCAAATACATTTTAATTAGGTTTAATTAAGCCTTAAGGCATGATATTTTGATGCTCCCCTGACATTTGCAAATCACAAACAACCACGTCACTTGCCAATGCTCAACTACGTACATTTTGACGATATACATTACCATTTGAAGAATCTGGCAATAGTATCTGGAAAACACCCAAATTTGGTTGCTTCAGAATGTCCTCAAAGACGTCTTCGTCTATTTCAGTGCCAGACTCATCGTAAAGCCTGGCCTCGGGCCTATTAGAGACACTGATGCCGAGCTTCACGAAGGCTGTAAACGAACCGAAATAAGATTCAATTGAGTGGCAAACGCCACCGACATTGTCAGCTTAATGCTTATTTTTTTATATAATTACAAATGCAATTACCTTCATCCAGAAAATCGGAAAGTTTCAAATCGCTGTGAGAAACTTTCACATACTTCTGTTCACTTCTGAACTTAACTTTGACAAGCATCTTCACTCCTAACAAAATATTTAGTGAGTACTTAAATATATATATATATTTTTAATTTAAGTATAGAAAGATAGACCTCACCTTGCAGCTGGCATGTGGATAAAATGGAGTTTTCGTCTTCACGATTGTTAAAAGGGGAGGGGCAAAGATAATTTGGCGGGTTTTTTGCACTTCAAGTTTAAAAATGTAATTACACCACGCAGCACCACTGCAACTACACTACAAAAGAACATTTATTAACACTGTTGGTATCAATTTAACTCTTTTAGAATGAATAACATTTAACACTGCATTTTTTACACTGCTTATTTTACTGCGTATTTAACCAGCATGAAGGAGCGCGGGTATCGCTAATGGCAAAACGTGTGAGAATGCGATTGATTTTATCTGAAATCAGAAGATTAACACGCACCGGTTCGGCAAGTATACGTGGATGGGAGACTGCCTGAGATTCACAAGTGCTGTAAGCTTTTTTTTCATTACAATCGAAGTCAATCTGGGCATCAGTGTATGGCTGGAAAATGCATCTTTATGCTTTCCATTGAAAGCGTGCTCCCCCGATTTTCAGTATTTAACCAGCATGAAGGAGCGCGGGTTTCGCTAATTGCAACACCTGTTAGAATTTGATTGATTTCATCTGAACTCGGAAGTTGAACACGCACTGGCTCAGCCAGTATACATCGATGGGAGACGGCTTGGAAACCCCGAGTGCTGCAAGCTTTTTTTCAATTAAAAATGAAGTCAATTTGGGAACAGTATATGGCTGGGAAATGCTTCTTTATGCTTTCCATTGCAAGCGGGTTCCCCCGATCTTCAGTATTTAACCAGCATGAAGGAGCGCGGGTTTCCCTAATCGCAAAACCTGTGAGAATGCGATTAATTTCATCTTATCTCGGATGTTAAACACGCACTGGCTCAGCCAGTATACATCGATGG
>JANRMT010044070.1:0-14336 GCA_026402145.1 Polypterus bichir lapradei
AGGGAAAGTGGGGCAAGTTGCACTGGTGCATTTGTGTCTCCCATAAAAACAGCTTCACTTGAAATCACTTTGTGATTGTGCACGGGTAAAAACGTCCGCTAAAGTGTCAGATTCTTATTTAATTCTTCTGCTTTCTGTATCTTCTGCATTGCATTCAGGTCTTTCAGGTTACCCTGATGTTTTGTCTCTTAGTGCCGTCTTAGATTAAATTCTGTAATTACAGCCACATTAGCTCCACAAATGAGACACATGGGTTTACCGGCAATGTCAGTAAACATATACTCAGCCTCCCATCGGTTTTTAAAGGCTGTATTTTCAGAATCAACTTTTCTCTTCAGCATCGTGTGGGCTAGCTTCACAATAACTTGCAGCACCATAAGCTAGACTTGATTAACGCGGTAAGTGTTCGGCAAGGCAGCTGAAGCGCTGCATTATGGGATCTGTAGTTTATTGTGTTACCAGTGCTTCATATACCCAGGCCATTAATAACAATAATACAGTATATAAAATGATCTCGCGGGCCGGATATAATTACACGCCGGGCTGGATGTGGCCCGCGGCCCTTGAGTTTGACACATATGGACTAAATAGAACTTGAAAAGATATATTTTTTCAAATGTGATCGCGCAATTCAGATAGAGTTGACGCGCACTACAGCCTGCATGCCTCAATAAGTCATCCTCCCCTCGCTCTTACTTTTTTACCGTTCATCTAATGAATACACTGAGTATGGCTTTACCAAAACAATCATTGATGGCGAATAAAGTATCCATTATTCGAGAATGTAGATCGGGGTATATATATACATATATATATACCCGCGTATTGCAGCGGAGAAGTAATGTGTTAAAAAAGCTATGAAAAAGAAAAGGGAACATTTTAAAAATAACGTAACATGACTGTCAATATACAGTATTTGTTTTGTGAGTGTTACTGAGTGTTGCTGTCATCAAGGATTTGATTATCATTATTTCTTTCAATCAGGTTCGTATTTGTAGGATGTGTTGTGTTCAAGTTACATTCCGTGTTTGTCAATCGTTGTAAAGATGACAGGTTTCATTCATCGATTCGTTTCTTACTGCATCAATAAACAGCTCGTCTTCTTCTTTATCTGAGACCTGACACACTGCATGCACGGGTTTTTTTTTTACACTGTCTTCCTTTAGCGGGACATTGACTTTTTCCACCGTGTGCTTTGTTTCCGCAGTAGCTGGATTTATGAATATGCTTGTATGTATCAGACGCTTCATATTTTTTGCTGCCTTTTCAATTGTGTAATTCGGTTTTTGTTCAGCGCTCTTTGGAACTGTTGCTTTTTGTCTGTGCACTGCGTCAGTTCACGTGAGCCGCTCGGTGTACATGCATCGAAGGTTCCCAGCTGTGCTGGTGCCATCTCGTGCTATGTCCATGGCTGTATTTAATGTTACCTAAGTCCCGGCACTTAAAACTTTCTCTCGCAGTTTCGCTGAGTTTGTGCTAAACACCACCCTGACCATCTCATCTTCCTCTGCATAAGCACAGTCCTTCACCTGTGAATATTTAGTGGCAGTTTGCTATTGGATTGCCGCTGACGGACGGCCTTATATGGGCAGGCACTAAATTACAAACGCCAGCGGCAGCCTGTCTATGAACTTAATTTAAAGTTTAAGTTTACATCGTGCTTTGTTTCCGAAGTAGCAGAACTCATGAATATGGTTGTCTATGTCACTCGCTCGCTTCTTATTGTTTCGCTGCCTTCTCAATTATATAATGCATGTTTTCTTCAGCGCTTTTTGGAGGTCTTCCTGGTTTTCTATGTACTGCGTGATGATGTCACACGAAACTCCGCCCCCACGGCGTTCAAGCTCATCTCCATTACAGTAAATGGAGAAAAACAGCTTCCAGTTATGACCATTACGCGTAGAATTTAGAAATGAAACCTGCCCAACTTTTGTAAGGAAGCTGTAAGGAATGAGCTTGCCAAATTTCAGCCTTCCACCCACACGGGAAGTTGGAGAATTAGTGATGAGTCAGTGAGTGAGTGAGTGAGTGAGTGAGTGAGTGAGTGAGTGAGTGAGTGAGTGAGTGAGTGAGTGAATGAATGAGTGAGTGAGTGAGGGCTTTGCCTTTTATTAGTTTAGATTACACCTGGGCAAGTTAACGCGTTATTATCACATTAACGCATTAATTAATTAATGCCGACAATTATTTTATCACGCATTAATGCAGTTTTTATTATTATGATTATTATTTTGAAAGCCTCAGTCTAGCTAGCGATTGATAGAGATCAGTGTTCTTCTTGTTACAGCGCTTTTTGAAATGCTTTTGCTATAAGGAAAGTTAGCTTTGTTGATTTGACATCGATTCCCTGTGCTCGCATGAGTAGCAAAGAGCAAACAACTTCTAAAATAGGATGTGGAGAGATACTAAAGTGAATGCTCAAAGCAAAATAATCTGTGGATGACTTTTTTCATATTATCGTTGAATCGGACTCTGATTTGTCGGACTCTGATTTTGATGCAAGTGATCTGGAGATGTAGAGATCGAAAATGAAAGTGAGGCAGCTGATCGGTCCCCAGCTATCATGGTGCTGAACACGTAAGTGTAGCTGATGCACCTATGGCAACGTTCACCTGGGAGGACAGACACTTAAGATGGCAGGAGATACAAACCATATTGCGTCTCACTGTAATTGCCATCCCCACACATCCGTCTCACAGACAGCCAGGCTGCCAGCTCACCGTGCATTCCTGCTGGCTGTTGAGCCGCTGCTGCTGCAAACAGGCGTCAGTTTCACAACTGACCAACCAATCACTGGCGTTACCTTATAGTTAACCACTTAAATAATCAGCTTGCGATTCAGAACTAAGAATTTAATACATATACAGGTATATATTGTGAACTTGAACCTGGCACAACAGGCAGCAACAGACATTTTATGCTGATTTATGTGTGAAGCCATTGCTTTGTGTGCTTTTTCGAAATAAAATTAGCCCTTAAAGAGTTGCTACTAAACATAGACTGTTTATGCTGCTCCCTGATGAAAAAAAAATGTTTCTGCTGATATCTGTTCAGATAAAAAAAGAAAACAGATATAGAAATGTTAACTTTCTGTTTCTCGGAACGCGCCTGTTATAATGTTGTGATCGTGGCCCTGGACTCTGAGGGTAACTTGTTTCTCTATAACAAACTAGATAAAACGTTAATTCCCTAGCAGTGGCAATGAGCTGCTTCTCACAACTGAGAGAATGTGGCAGATTTTTCACAACTGACCAACTAATCACTAGCGTTACCTCATAGGTAACCACTTAAATAATCAGCTTGCGATTCAGAACTAAGAATTTAATACATATACAGGTATATATTGTGAACTTGAACCTGGACACAGACAGACACGGACAAAAAATGTCTCATAACGCACACTTTTTATTCTTCGTTTGGCAAACACAGTGCACAAACCATCAAAATGCTCAGCCCTTCTTTTCTTCTACTGCCTCCACTCCTCTCCTGCAAGCTATGTCCACTGCCATCCAACTCCGGCTCCCCGAGTAGTGGCTGCAGGCTCTTCTTATGGCGCTTTACCACTGCATAGTACGGCACAGCACGGTTCAGTACAGCTCACCTTGGTTCGGCTCAGTTCGGCTCGGTTTGCGTTTCGATTGCAGTTTAGTACCGCTTTAGAGTGGGCGGGATTATTCACGTGTCGTTATAGTTGCGCCGCCTCTACTGCCGTGACATTTTTTTTAACTTGTCCCTACACTGTTTGTAAGTCCGATGGTAGCCGTGTGCGCCCAAGAGCTTAGCGACCTCCTGAAAAACTTTTTCATTCCGCGTCGCCCCATCCAGCTCTCGCTGGATCCGCTCCTCGGCTACCAACGAGAGGAACGTCTGTACTTCCTCAATAGACCACGAAACAGCCATTAAGTTAAAACAAAAATGGTGCATCCGAACCTTTGCTGGCTGTGCTAAAAATCTAGCGGGTCTGTTGTGTCTCGTGTCGCAAGTTCAGTGACGCAGTAATGACGATTTTCTCCGGCCAATCAGTGACCAGCAGAGTTTACACGTCACGTTTTGGTAACGGTTCGGCGCGCTTGGAACCTCGGCTGAGGTGGTACTAAAAAAAGGACCAGGTACCAGGTACTGTTCCCAGTGGAAAACCCCCCAAAAGTGAGCTGAACTGAACCATGTCGTGCCGTACTATGCAGTGGAAAAGCGCCTTTATAGCCCACCTGGAAGTGCTTCAGGTGATAATTACGGCAACGTAATTCAGGCTGCACTTCCGGGTGTAGCTGCGTTCCAGCCCACACGGGCTCATTAAGCCATGCAGCTCCTCCCAGTGGTGGCCACGAAGCCCAACAGAGCTGAGCCTTGAAGTCCCATGCCTGTGGCCCTGAAGTAACCCAGGAGGGCTGCCACCACGCACCATTCCAGGGGACGTAGTGTGCGTTTCATGGCTGCTCCCCCGGTCCCAGTGTCAAAGGGGCATCCAGACTGGGCATGGGTCCTGGCCGTCCACCAGAATATATATATACGTACAGCCCATAAATATATATGTACATTATATATATAGATAATCTTTTTCATTTTGCAAAAAATCTAAAAGAAATCCGTGCTGGTAATGTTTTGCATTTGATTTAAAATATTACATAATATGTGCTGATAATGTTCTGTTAGTAATGGTGCTGTTAAACAGCCAATATATTGTGAGTTTGAGGAGAGGCCTATTAGTGCAGGCCTGAGTATTATTGAGCTTTCAGCATTAATACATTCTATTATGTGGGCTTGGCAGGTTTACCTAATCCAGTGGACACTTGCTGTATAAAATTCATTACAGGAGATGTATGATGATAACTGGAATCTGAACTTTCAAGAGTTGTATTTTCATGCACAATTCTGGCCGTGTCCTTTGAACTTTGCAGGCTCCTGTATGGAGGCCCTGAGAAGTGCATGGGTCCATGGCTCCATTATGTGTCAAATGTAATCTACACTTTAAAGCAGCAACTCTGGACCAACTCTTAGTTGAAAGACTCAGTCTAATTTATATATCTCTTTTTTTCCTTTCCAGATTGTGTACAATCAAAATGGATTAGTCATGTTTGAACCAAACATAACCACTTTTGGACACACAGTGGAGTCATTTTTTACTCAAGAAAAATGGACCCTTGTGGGAAATGCTTACGAAGGCTGTAACAACTACATCGAGTTTGAAAATCAAAACAGCTCAAACTTTTGCAGTGACTGGACAGTTGTGTTCAATAATTTCGCCAAGAAGAAAGATGTCATCAGGAAAAAAATTTTGGAAGCTCCAGATAATGCCACTTTGTTTTTTGGTAATTTAAATGATTTCAAGCAGCTTTTAATTGCCACAAAAAACAAAACAAAACCGTCTATCTTCTGTTGCCTTGAAACACTTAAGGACTTGGCATCGGACAGTCAAATACTAAATGGCACAATTCTGCTCTACCATGAGTTACAGGACTCTTATGGCTTTGAGGAGTATTTTAAGGTACATATCTTAGCGTATAACATCTCTTTGTGGATTTTTATAAATACCCACACATCCATCTTCCAGACCAGCATATCTAGAGCAGGAACATGGGTAAAAGCTGTAGTCTATCCCATCAAGCATCTGGCACAAGTCAGGAACAGTCCCTGGACAGGCCACCAGTTCATTGCAGATCAAACATGGGCACACACACACAAACACACACTAGGGCCAATTCACCTATCCACCTATTATTTGTCATTTTCTGGTGAAACCCCCCCAACACTCGTACTTACACAGAAACACAAACTAGGGGGCCATTTTGCATCACCAACCCACCTATTATTTGGAATATTCTGGTCTGTACTTTTCACAGTTAGTTTTTATCTTTGTGACCTCTTTGTACAAAAAATCTAACATTATCGCAGACTGTCTATATTGCTGTCATTTAAGAAAATCTATAACATTAACTACAATAGCTTAATTTTATAAACCTTCCAAAATCTCTGGAAGTTGTTTCTTGAAGATAACGCTTAACCGTATGTATTGTTTTTCCTCAGGTAGTCAAAGTAAATTTGACGCAATCTAATCAAACATATGAAATCCAAGGAACTGCAGACAACATGAATGTCACTGTAAAATGTCAGAACAAAACTTGGGATTTCAGTAATGATACATATTACTTACAGAGGAGTATACTAAGACAGACGTACAGTCTCATTCAAGTCCTTTATAAAGCTGTCAACAGCATATGTCTGGAAAACCTGTCCAGATGCCAGAACTGGACCAACCCCTCACTCACGTCAGCAAACGTAAGTACACATTAGAAGTTCAGAATATTTTCACCTTTTATCTTAATTTTTACTCCTGTACTGCTCTGAATGTAAAGCCAGGATTGGTAATAAGTAATAAAACTTGGAGTGGGCAACAAAGATGGGAGATCTGTGATAAACTAAGAGCGGCCTCATGTCAAATACAGAGGTGAGAATGGGGAGGGTGTGTGGTGTGCTGTTACTCCTCTCTTTGAATGCTGTCATTAGCACTGGAGTGCATGCATTATCTGTCTCCGGACATTTAGTTCCATGTTCTAAGTTGTACCTTGGAGTGGCCTCATCGAAAACACCGCACAGACTGCAACTCTGACAATGGCTGTTCTTGTGTGATGTTAGTTCACATGTCTAGAATTATTTCTGAAATGCCGATTAAGTGAATGTGCTGTAACTAAAATGCACAGCCATGTTGAAGGGATCATGGCCATGGTCTGCCTGAAGATTACAAAAGAGCTGAACACTCCCAGCCAGAGTATGTGGAGGGAGATCACTGAGAAGATACTGAGATTACGGTGTGCTTAGCATGGATACAAACATCATTACAGGAGGCAGCAAGAGAAACAAAGGGAAAGGTGTGTCTAAATCTTTAAAGGTGCAAGTATTTTATACCAAAATCCTCTGATGACATGCTTTAATGTCACAGTTGCCATTTTTGCTGTGCAAAGGTGAAAATGTGAATTAATTTTGACTCTTAAGTTGTATAATTTAATGAAGTTAATTAAGCAATATATTTTTGGGTATTAACAATAATAATAATTGCAACACATTATATATTCATTAATTTTTTCTGTTTGCATAATAATAGCCAGATTCTAGGGCCCAATTCTAGACACAACTAGTAAAATAGAAAACTTCAGGTCAATTCAATTTATTTTTTATTAAGCATACTTCCACCTATGAGTCCCGTGTAATATACAATACATTGATTATAATGATACTAAATATAGTATGCAAAAGAAATCTGACATAACACAAAATGTGATGTTTAAATATAAACAGAGAACTGTTAGGTGCCATAGATAGATAGATAGATAGATAGATAGATAGATAGATAGATAGATAGATAGATAGATAGATAGATAGATAGATAGAAATGAAAGTCACTATATAACAGACTAGCTGTCCCCTGCGGTTCTGCCCATGTAGAAGTGAAACATTGATAATCTGTAACATCATAAAGTTTTATAAACTTGGGTTCTTGCAAAATTATGGTTTGAAATGGAAATATATTAAACTGCTCTAATACTTTTTTTTTGTAGAACACAACATCAGCTCTCCTAGATTACATTATGAATGCAATTGAAAATGAATATGTCTACACAGCATATGCAATTACAGCAACTAAAACCCACAAAACTTTGTCATGCTACAACATCTCTCTTTCCGTAAGTACACTTTATTGGTTATTCCTGGAACAAAAATAGAATTTTGGATATCAGTGATGGCAGATATTTAGCTTTTATCTTAAAAGAGAAACACCAGCCCTTGTATTAACTCCGTTGGCCCTACATTTGTATCATTTCTCTCTTTCTGCTCTAAATGGATTTCACACTTTTATATTTATTTGAGTGTGTCATTGTGCTCCATCACACACATTCTAAGAATGTATGCTCCTTGCAAGGAGAAACCATTTAAATACCATTCTGTGCTCACTTCCAAAATAAGGACAAACTATCATCAAGAGTCAGAGTGACTTGTTATACCTATTAACCCTCTGTACAACACCAGCTATGTCGGGCAACATGTTTTTGACTTTGCAAATAAGGAAGAACATAACCATGCAGAAAGATTGGCAGGCAGTCACTAAATTTGACATGCTCATGATTTTCAATCACATTAACTGGCAAAGTCCAGTGACGAGATCAGCAACTATCTATACTAATAAAAGGCAATGCCCTCACTGACTGACTGACGGACGGACTGACTCACTCACTCACTCACTCACTGACTCATCACTAATTCTCCAACTTCCCGTGTAGGTAGAAGGCTGTAATTTGGCAGGCTTATTCTTTACAGCTTACTTACAAAAGTTAAGCAGATTTCATTTCGAAATTCTACACGTAACGGTCATAACGGTCGACAACGTCTGCCATGTTGAACTTTCTTATTTATGGCCCCATCTTCACGAAATTTGGTAGGCAGCTTTCCTGCGCTAACCGAAACCGATGTACGTACTTATTTCGGTGGTATGACACCACTGTCGGCCGCCATATTGAACTTTCCAACATCACTAATTCTCCAACTTCCCGTGTAGGTAGAAGGCTGAAATTTGGCAGGCTCATTCCTTACAGCTTACTTACAAAAGTTAAGCAGGTTTCATTTCATAATTATACGCGTAACGGTCATAACGGTCGACAACGTCCGCCATGTTGAACTTTCTTATTTATGGCCCCATCTTCACGAAATTTGGTAGGTGGCTTCCCTGTGCTAACTGAAACCAATGTACGTACTTATTTCGGTGGTATGATGCCACTGTAGGCCGCCATATTGAACTTTCCAACGGTCTTTGTTACTTATGGGCCTATCTTCAAGAAATTTGGTACGCGGGTTCCCAACGCTAACTGAATCCTACTTACGTACATATATATGTCTATAGCCTGCAGCTCGGTCACCGTGTGAGGCGGTGTTGGGTCCCCCATCCCATCACCTCCCACGCTGTTGGCTGCCTGCCTATATAAGGCCGTCCGTCGCTCCGGTCTCTACATTCCCTTCCTTGCTTTGCCACGGGATTCACGTCTCCCTGCTGATAACTACAGCCTTTTTATTTAATCCACGGCTTCTCCGCTGTTTTATTGTTCATTTATTATGATTATAGTTATTGTGTAGGTATTTTAGACTTACTTTACATTGTTCAGGTACCCATTTCCTTTATCGTTCCAACCATACCCCCATTAACATGTCTATCGAGGTGATCACCATCGATCAAAGAACTGTCACTTACCAAGTGGTTTCCATGCCCGGAGATGGCACCTGCCTTTTCCATTCTCTTTGTTACATATTGCATGGCCATATCAGGCTCACTCTTGATATCCGGAGGAACATTGTGTCTTATGTATTGAATGACTGGGACAGGTTCAAGGTGTGGACTGATGACGGTACAGGAGATAATTATACTACACAGGAGCACTAGAAGAGTGAAATGCTTAAGCCCTTCACCTATGGTTCTGCATGTGAGTTGATGGCTGCCGCTAAATTGTTTGGTTGTCGCTTTCAAGTGTACCGAAATGGCCAAATATTTTACACCTTTCGACAACCGCCAATGCCTCTTAAACATCTTAGATTCACAGGTGACGATTTCAGTAGTGGACACTTTGATGTTTATGAATGTTTAAACTCTCAAAAGCTGGATGTGAAGTTATCGATGAAACCGGTTGTGTGCTTACAACGCTTGACAGATGCCAAATGTCACTTCAATAACAAATCCTGCAAATACTGTCGTAATTGAAACAAACCATGAAACTCAAACCGATTATGACAGCAGCAATCCAAGCTGTGAGATTTGAAACAAGATTACTTTTCACATGGCCAACTGTACGTTGCATGCTCAAGAGTAAGCTCAGCGCACAGCTTGGTCATATTACAACCGGAGGGCCGAAATGACAATGTGGTATACAAAGAGATCCTTAACAAATAATTATTGGTATATTTTCCCTCAGTTTAAAAAGGTTTAAGTTTCTTCTTAATAAAAATTTTAAGGCAGTACTTTGCCACTGCAAAGCGCGGGTATTTTGCTAGTAGTCAATAAGTCTGACATACTCCAGGACTAGAAGATGCATAAATACCACATCTGCTTAAGTGGCACTGGGGTCATTAAGGAAAGGTCTAGTGATTGGTTATCATTGTTATTGTTCAGAATAAAATATGGCAATTAGTAGTCAAAACTGTGTGTTATTTTTCATTTGATTTTGTCTTTAGCAAAACCCATCTTTGTGTTCTAAATCCTGTAAAATCATGGAAAGAATTGAAATGATCGGAGACTGCTGTAGCCAGTGTCTGAACTGCTCAGAAGGGACTTTCAGCAATGGGACGGGTAAGTACAAGTAACCACAAGGAGGTCTTTATTATTATTAAGCGTTCTTTTATTTTCAAATTATCATTAAATAAAGATACTGCATATTTTCTTTATACTGTCATACATTTTTTCTCTACCTTATTAGAGAAGCTTTTCTCTAAAATTCTTTCCTTATTTTGCCAAAGAATTGTGTGTTTTCTGATAATAGCTGCAAAAGTATTTTGTTATTTTGCAGAAACATTGCCCACTGCCATTGGTATTATTGTGCATGCTCTGGTCATCTAGTGACAGCTAGTGACAAGAGTCAGCTGCAAAGTGTTTCCTCCCACTGGCACCCATCAAGCAATGCTGTAGCATTCAATACCGTACCACTAGACCCACAAAAAAGTACTTCCAGGTGTTCAATAGGGTTAATCTCAAGTCTCTTTGCAGGCTTCTTTAGTTCCTCCATGTTTTTATGGGCCTGGCTTTATGCATAGGGGCACCGTCATGCTAGAACAGAAAAGGGCCTTCCCAAACTGTTGCTAGAAATTGTCTAAAATGTGTCCTGTAGCATTAACAGTACTTTCACTGGATCCAAGCGGCCCAGCCCAAATCTGAAAAACAGCCCCAGACCATTATACCTCATCCACCAACTTTTATAGAAGGCACTATACAGTCTGGCAGGTAGCATTCTCCTGAAATCCACCAAATCCCAGACTTGTCCATCATACTGCCAGATAGTGACGCATGATTCATCACTCCAGAGAACACTACTACATAGTTCAATGGCGGCATGCTTTACAGCAACTCCAGCCAATACTTGGCATTGCAAATTGTGACCTTCTTAGTAAGCATGTGTGCAACTGTTTGGCCATGGAAACCCATTTCATGAAGCTCAATAGGCACAGTTCTTGTACTGATGTTGCTTCTAGAATTGTGTTATGAGTGATGCAACACAGGATAGATGATTTTTCCATGATATGCACTTCAGTATTTGGTGGCCGCACTCTGTGAGTTTGTGTGGTCTACTACTTGTGGCTGAGCTGTTGCTTCTCTTTCCACTTCACAGTAACAGCACTTATAGTTGACCAGCAGAACAGAAATATCATATACTGACTTGTGGCAAAGGTGGCATCCTATGACAATGCCATGTTTAAAGTCTCAGAGGTCTTCAGTACAACCCATTCTACTGCCAACATGGCTATGTGCTTGACTTTATGCATCTGATAACAATGAAACACCTGAACTCAGTAACTTGGAGGGGTATCTATGTACTTTTGGCCATTTAATGTAAATCTGTATTTAGCTATTGTAGATAGGTAGGGAGAAGCATCGTACATATGGTTAGAACCTTTTTCACAGTACTCTGCCTAGAATAGCACTTCTCCTGTTGATTACCACTACAGGCTCTTTGTTTCCTGGTCCGTAAAACATATTCAGTACTTTTGTCCATGTTTTAACACAACAGACATTACTGTAGCATCAAAATCAACATTACAAATACGTGCATATTATGACATTAGGCTTGGTAGGGCCCACAGCTACAGTTCATTCCAGTTAGGTTTTATATGGCGTTCTTCACAGAGTGCAGGCACTGAGTGCTGAGACAAGTTCACTGGTAGATGCAAAAGCTGACTTTACAGATTATGAATGACATAAGGAATACACATAAAGACACAGATTTGTTTAAGCAGACAGGAAACAGTGAATTGAAACTAGAAATGTCTGTCCATTAACAAATTCATGAGCTATGGCCAAACAAACACGGCAGTGCAGGAAAGCAGTGGGACCATAAGATACTATGGCGGTAAGTGCACTGGCAATGGTAACAATTCTGGTGACAGAAATTCATCACCAAAAGAAGGTGCAATGGTCCAATATGTTGGATGGAGAGTGGGTGCTAATTACTCCTGGTATATCAATTAAAATTGAGGACAGTGGGAGATTACATAGTCTAGGTCAGATGTCTTCCAATTTAATATGTGGGTTTCTACTGGCTCCATGATAATAGACAGGTGTGATGGAGATAGACTGTCCATTTAAGGAATATATGGTTTTGATTACTGCAGAGAGACCTGGAGACTCTAGGGGTAGGACTAAGAGGCTGCTTCCAGGAGATTCCAAGGCCATCAATGTGCCTATTCCAAAAGTGTATCAGTCAGCTTGAAGATGGGAGGTGTAGTGTTGGCAGGAGCTCAACTAATGCTGAAGGAGAAGGAGAAAAGGAGGTCAGAAAATCGACAGAGGAGACTGATAAAGGCCATGTCACATTAGACAATTTTTCCAGTGAATTTCAGTCACAGCCTCCATTGATGCAATCCTAGTGAGTCAGAGGAATTCAGAGGTACACTCCACTGAAAACCAGTTGTCTAGTATGACTTGGCCAGTGTGTCACTCCAACTTGTCCATGACTTGCCTTGTCTTAGGTCGAAGGTGTGGACTCTGTGTGCATGAGAGCCGACAACCAATAAAGGTTCATCTGAAAGTGCAATGCATGGATTGCAGCAACAAGAAATAATGAACACTAGTGTTATGGATCTCACAAACAGGAGAGAAGCTTGCCTGTCTGATGTCTCACGTTATACACACCACAACAGAATGGAAAAAGAAAAAAGGGTGGAGATTGAGGCTGGACTCACTGTACCTGTTAAACCGAGACAATATGATATTGGCCGTCAGAAAAAGTAGGAAGCACAATCTTACTGGAAACCTGTCACACAGCAGCTAAATTTCACATGCCCAGCGATTTTCAGTCATGCATATTGACATGGTCCAGCAACAAGATTAGCAACTCGGGTTGGGCAAATCTGATACACCTAACAATCAGAATGTGGCAGGAACTTAAGGTACACTTTAGGTGGGAAAGAGATTTCATAGGATTACCATTCAAAATTACGTAGGCCCAGGGAGGGTTTAGGGTTTGTTGTGTTGTCCTTATTATTGTTTTTTAGTCTTCAGGACCCTGTAGCCTTGTTATTATTACTTCTTGGAATAAAAATCTTTCCATTATTTTGGTTCAAAGTTTGTTTAAGAGTGTCCCATACAGTCTATATGCTATATATTATACATATTATACATATTGTGGAAGAAAAAGAGAGCCACATTAGGAAATTATCAAATAGGAGGTATTTTATTATAAAAATCAATGGATTCAAGGTCTTACAGTAAGTCTTGAATAAACTTGTGAGATTTGAGTTGTTGATAAAGAGCTAATGTTCCTCCTCCCCAATCCATTCCCCTTGCATCATATATGGCTGTATTTAAAACAATAATCAAAGCAGGATACACAATGTTTGTTGATCAGTGAAAAGATTAATTAGTCCTTAGCTATTCAAAGGGAGTATTTGATGTGGCACCTGTTCATGAGACCACAGACTGAGCTTAATTAATTACTCTCATGAATTTCTTTGCTCATTTATTGTGACAGACAGACGGCTGGGGCTCTTTCCCTGCCAGGAGGCTGTCATAATGGAAGGACCAGGAAAGCAGATGTACACAGGGCTGTGACTCACCTGGAGAGCTAGATGGCAGTGCCCCTGGGTTGCAGCAGCACCTCTGATCCCTACAGGGTTCCATGGGAACTGGAGTTTGCCACAGCCCTGTTGGGTTCTGTGGTAGCCACCATGGGGATCTGCAGAGCCCTACTTTGGGCTTTCACCACACCTGTGGTTCTAGCCACCTGGATCACTCCTGGGTGCAGCTTAAAAGAAGCCGTCTGCTTTCATTCCAGGAGCCAAAGTCGGGAGGAAGAGGACAACGCTTTCTGGAGCAGGAGTGGAGATGAAAGAGAGAAAGAGAGAGAGAAGGAAAAGGCAAAGATAGTACTGTGCGTTGTGAAGTGCTTTATTGTACTGTGCTGTTGTGGGGAAGGATAGGGAAGCGTTTCCCACTTAATAAATGTGTGCTGTGCTTGGAACTTGTGCCTGGTGTCTGTCTGTGTCAGGCTTGGGCAGCTGGTGTGCCCCCTGCAGACCACACTATACAATAACAAGGCTAGCCTTGGCACTTGAAAATATTTATGTTTTGTCTTAACCTTTCACCTTTAGCA
>JANRMT010044092.1:1220-11714 GCA_026402145.1 Polypterus bichir lapradei
AGGGAACATTTTAAAAATAACGTAACATGACTGTCAATATACAGTATTTGTTTTGTGAGTGTTACTGAGTGTTGCTGTCATCAAGGATTTGATTATCATTATTTCTTTCAATCAGGTTCGTATTTGTAGGATGTGTTGTGTTCAAGTTACATTCCGTGTTTGTCAATCGTTGTAAAGATGACAGGTTTCATTCATCGATTCGTTTCTTACTGCATCAATAAACAGCTCGTCGTCTTCTTTATCTGAGACCTGACACACTGCATGCACAGGTTTTTTTTTTTTTTTACACTGTCTTCCTTTAGCGGGACATTGACTTTTTCCACCGTGTGCTTTGTTTCCGCAGTAGCTGCATTTATGAATATGCTTGTATGTATCAGACGCTTCATATTTTTTGCTGCCTTTTCAATTGTGTAATTCGGTTTTTGTTCAGCGCTCTTTGGAACTGTTGCTTTTTGTCAGTGCACTGCGTCAGTTCACGTGAGCCGCTCGGTGTACATGCATCGAAGTTTCCCAGTTGTGCTGGTGCCATGTCGTGCTATGTCCATGGCTGTATCTAATGTTACCGAAGTCCCGGCACTTAAAACTTTCTCTCGCAGTTTCGCTGAGTTTGTGCCAAACACCACCCTGACCATCTCATCTTCCTCTGCATAAGCACAGTCATTCACCCATGAATATATAGTAGCAGTGTTTCTATTGGATTGCCGCTGACAGACGGCCTTATATGGGCAGGCACTAAATTACAAACGCCAGCGGCAGCCTGTCTATGAACTTAATTTAAAGTTTAGGTTTACATTGTGCTTTGTTTCCGAAGTAGCAGAACTCATGAATATGGTTGTATATGTCACTCGCTCGCTTCTTATTGTTTCGCTGCCTTCTCAATTATATAATGCATGTTTTCTTCAGCGCTTTTTGGAGGTCTTCCTGGTTTTCTATGTACTGCGTGATTACGTGGGAGGCGTGATGATGTCACACGAAACTCCGCCCCCACGGCGTTCAAGCTCATCTCCATTACAGTAAATGGAGAAAAACAGCTTCCAGTTATGACCATTACGCGTAGAATTTCGAAATGAAACCTGCCCAACTTTTGTAAGGAAGCTGTAAGGAATGAACCTGCCAAATTTCAGCCTTCTACCCACACGGGAAGTTGGAGAATTAGTGATGAGTCAGTGAGTGAGTGAGTCTTTATAAAACATCCATATCATCTTGCAAAGAATCTATACTAATAAAAGGCAAAGCCCTCACTGACTGACTGACTGACTGACTGACTCACTCACTCACTCACTGACTGACTCATCACTAATTCTCCAACTTCCCGTGTAGGTAGAAGGCTGAAATTTGGCAGGCTTATTCCTTACAGCTTACTTACAAAAGTTAAGCACGTTTTATTTCAAAATTCTATGCGTAACGGTCATAACGGTCAATAACAGTCGACAACGTCCGCCATGTTGAACTTTCTTATTTATGGCCCCATTTTCACGAAATTTGGTAGGTGGCTTCCCTGCGCTAACCAAAACCGATGTACGTACATATTTCGGTGGTATGACGCCACTGTCGGCCGCCATATTGAATTTTCCAAACGTCACTAATTTTCCAACTTCCCATGTAGGTAGAAGGCTGAAATTTGGCAGGCCCATTCCTTACAACTTACTTACAAAAGTTAAGCAGGTTTCATTTTGAAATTCTACGCGTAATGGTCATAACGGTCAACAACGTCCGCCATGTTGAACTTTCTTATTTATGGCACCATCTTCTCGAAATTTGGTAGGCGGCTTCCCTGCACTAACCGAAACGAATGTACGTACTTATTTCGGTGGTATGATGCCACTGTCAGTCGCCATATTGAACTTTTCAACGGTCTTTGTTACTTATGGGCCCATCTTCAAGAAATTTGGTATGCGGGTTCTCAACGCTAACTGAATCCTACTTACATACATATATACGTCCATAGCCTGCAGCTCGGTCACCGTGTGAGGCGGCGTTGGGTCCCCCATCCCAACACCTCCCACGTTGTTGGCTGCCTGCCTATATGAGGCGTCCATCACTGCGGTCTCTACATTCCCTTCCTTGCTTCGCCACGGGATTCACGTCTCCCTGCTGATAACTACAGCCTTTTTATTTAATCCACGGCTTCTCCGCTGTTTTATTGTTCATTTATTACAATTATAGTTATTGTTTAGGTATTTCAGACTTACTTTACATTGTTAAGGTACCCATTTCCTTTATCATTCCAACCGTACCCACATTAACATGTCTATTGAGGTGATCGCCATGGATCAAAGAACTGTCACTTACCGAGTGGTTTCCATGCCCGGAGATGGCACCTACCTTTTCCATTCTCTGTGTTACATATTGCACGGCCATATCAGGCTCACTCTTGATATCCGGAGGAACATTGTGTCTTATGTATTGAATGACTGGGACAGGTTCAAGGTGTGGACTGATGACAGTACAGGAGATAATTATACTACATAAGAGCACTATAAGAGTGAAATGCTTAAGCCCTTCACCTATGGTTCTGCATGTGAGTTGATGGCTACCGCTGAATTCTTCAGTTGCCGCTTTCAAGTGTACCGAAATGGCCAAATATTTTACACCTTTCGACAACTGCCAGTGCCTCTTAAACATCTTAGACTCACAGGTGACGATTTCAGTAGTGGACACTTTGATGTTTATGAATGGTTAAACTCTCAAATGCTGGATGTGAAGTTATCAATGAAACCGGTTGTATGCTTATAACTCTTGACAAATGCCGAATGTCACTTCAACACAACAAGTCCTGCAAATACTGTCGTAATTGAAACAAACCATGAAACTCAAACCAATTATGACAGCAGCAATCCAAGCTGTGAGATTTGAAACAAGATTGCTGTTAACATGGCCAACTGTACGTTGCATGCTCAAGAGTAAGCTCAGCGCACAGCTTGGTCATATTACAACCGGAGGGCCGAACTCAAAATGTGGTATACAAAGAGATCCTTAACAAATAATTATTGGTATATTTTCCCTCAGTTTAAAAAGGTTTAATTTTCTTCTTAATAAAAATTTTAAGTCAGTACTTCGCCGCTGCTAAACGCGGATATTTTGCTAGTAATATTATAAAATCAAATGTTATTCAATAACCTATTTGTGTGTTATGGATCTGCATGGAGCCACCCTTCAACTAAACTGTTTGCCACATTTATTTCCCTATTAGACATTTAAAATAACCTTGAATTAGTTGAAATTAAAGATACAGTGGGAAGACTCGTGACTTTCTATAATTCTACAAGTTACACATCTTCAGTTGCTCACCTGTAGCAGTCACGGTAATCCGTCTTGAAAATGTGTCCTCACAGGCCCTCCTCAGACAAAAATTAAGCATTTTAAAATAAGGATCTAGAGCTGATGCTTGTTGACAGTGGTGTTAGATGAATGGAACATAAAAGAAAGAGAACTGGCCATCGTGACTGACAATGCTAATATGATCCGTGAGGTACAGCTTATGGAGTTAATTCATGATGAATATTTTGCACACACACTCCCTTTGGATTTCTTGGAATTTTTGGAGCAGCACGCAATTGCCCCCTTGCTCAGCTAGGTGAGACAGGTTGCAAACTTTTTTCACTGTAGTAGCATAGCTAGCCACATGCTTAAAGTGAAGCAATATTTATTAGACTTGCCAACCCACAAATCTGTGATTGATGCGGTCAAGTGACGGAATGGTGCATTGGAAATGGTAGAAGCGTTTTTGGAACAATAGCCAGCCATCTCAGAATCTCTGTATATGGGCAGCAAAGTTGCTCCTGATGTAACTGGCATACAGCACACTTGTCTGCAACACATCTGCCACAAGTGCCCAATCATTTCTAATGCAGTGATATGTGAGTGTCACAAAGGTATCTGCTGCCCTGGACATCTAGCTGTCGCAAGTTAGGGTTGCTCTCTCTGCTGATATGAAAGATGTGGCGATGCTTTTTTTACAATCTTCATAAAGCATGGTACAATAACTTTACTTGTGTGCTTACTGTTTGGTATAGCACACCACAGTTCAAAAACCTGTATCATTTGTTAAAAGCCCTCATTTTCAGCAAAGGTGTAGTGTCTTATATCTTTACAGATAAAAACTGCTATAGATTGTAATTTTTTTGGGCATGAGGCAAATTAAATGGTACCCACCGTCTCCAGTGTAGATTGTCTACGATCTACTCGTTTGGATGTCGACTTAGACTACGCTTATGGGTGACGTTGGGGGGAAAATGATTTATCAAATTTGATGTTACAACAATACTTATCTTATGAATTGCACAGCTTACATATGGCTTTGCTTTTATCCAGTTGTCCTTCACCAACACACCATCTAAATACATAGGAAGTCTACACATGTGACTTAAGTGTCAAAGCTGCCTATTTTAGTTGAGGAGGACACACCAATTTATGCAAAGTAGTTAAGTGCTTTTTCTGTAGAAAACCTTAACAGGTGCATTAGTGTCATCTACTGGATCAAATGCCAAAAATGAAGATAAGCAGAAGGAGAAAGAGTCACAGGATCGATCTTGATTAACTTATCATCAATGTTACAATCAATACTGTTTGACTGTAAAAGCACACAGAGACCAGAAAAGGTAGTGTTTATGCAGGATAGATATTACTGGTTGGAGTACTGTTTTGGTTGTGTTTTTTCTTTCCTTAGTATATGTATTGGCTTAACTTTGTACAGATAGGGCTAGCAGCATATGTCACTGGGCTGGAGTGGAAATCTTCTTGCAGTTAAGTGTGTATGTGCATAACACATTTTAAATGTTTGTCTTTGTGGCATGCATGCCAAAGCAGGCATACTTGTGTATCTACAAAGGTGTCTAGATTTTATTTTTATAAGGAGAGGATTAATCAAAACTTGGCATATTCCTTCATATACAATGGATCTGTATGAATTTTTCTAACCAAACAATTACATCAATTTAAACATCTTTAGTTTACATTCAAGTACTTGCTAAAGTTAAGGACTTGCATGGTTGTGATTTATCTCCTAAAACAGCAGATTGTGTTTTTGAAAGTGAAAACAATAACCAACAATTCAATTGTCCCGAACCAAAAAAAGTTGTCTTTTATGTTAGAAAGAAAGAATCACATTTTCCAAATGATATTTTCGCCATTACAACAATGTAGACAATAACAGTACAACTAGGAAAAGCCAAAGGAGGACAGGACCATAACACAGAGTGGTGAAATAAAGACTGGAATTAAAGATTGGCATTGGACGTGGAGCTTTTAGGGTTAAAATATAGGCAAGTACACAAAGGACTTCTCTGGAAGACCCAGAGGGGCAGTCAAGTTTTGTATTCACTGTTTATAAGGTAAATAAATACAAACTACAAATTGACACAGAGAACACTCTTTTTGTATAAGTTTGTCCCTCTTGCCATTCTGGGTAAGATGAGTCACTATAAGAGTCCCTTTTCACACTATTGGTAGTTTTGTTTCCATTTTTGATTTATTTCCATGAAGGAGATGCATTTTAATAAATCTTATGTCCAGAATGGGACAGACAACTTCAAGAACAAATTAATAGATATGGTAGAAAGGTAATAGATTCTGCCCTTGAATGAATAAAGAAGGGAAAAATATTCATGACTTTATGTAAAACCGTTTACCAGCTCTTCTACCACAGCTGAATGATTTAGCATAAACATATTTAACAAGTATACAGAAATGAACACTTTAACTGTGCTGTAAATATTTGTAAAATGTATTCTTTACCTATTTTCTTTGGAAACCTCCATTTCTTACATGTACTCTCTTCTTGAGCACTGCAGGTTCTGAGAAAAAAAAATACAATTAAATAAAGATATACCTATAAAGCAAAAGTCTAGCAAGTGTTACAAAGCTGAATAGGATGGCAAATGTGTGTGTGGCATAACATTCATATTTGTTCAGGGACTTAGTTGAATGATTTTAAAGTTTGAGCATTTTACATTTTAGTCACTTCATCAGAGCATCAGTTATCACATTTTTGGTTATTAAATTTTTGGAATCCAAAAATAAGATAAATGATGCAAGTATTACATTAAAAAATGCTTTCTAACAGTACTTTAAAATGTCATGCAGTTACAAATGTGGTCAAAATAGGCTTATGCTGGCTTAATAACCTTCAAAGATAGTACATTCCAATTCAAGTTGTTGGTTGCAGAGGATCAAATTGACTAAATGTAGTTCAAATTTTTTAAAAGTAACATTTTTTTAAAGAAGTACCTGATGGAGAATTAAAATATACACTGAAATTTACAGCTTTAGACCATAATAGAAAGCATGTCTAGATCCTTGCCAATAAATTAGTGTCACAGAAATGCTGGATTCATCATAATATGCAGACAATGCAGCTGTGAGGTTGTTTAGTGATAAAACTTTGAACATACTTGCTCACTCTATGGTTACAGAACACCACATAATTCAATTCCTCTTTCATTCATTTTTAGGTAAAAGGAACTATTGACTATTTTTATCCCTTTTATGGTTATCTTACTTTAAGATAAGGGTCTTATGTGTAAGAAGCTTGTGGGTGAGCACCACTTCAAGTGTTTCAACTTGTAATAGGGATCAGTTATGTTGAAAAGCATGACTAGTGAATTCTTAAGAAAAGAAAACATGCAAATATACAAATTGAACTGCCTTCTCTTAGGGTAAATTTGGAACAGTAAACTAATTTATAATTGAAGTCACTGAGAATACTGAACTGTTTTAACATAGACAATTTAGTAAATTCACCAATGCTTTTTTTTAATGAGATATTCTGAGATTTCAAAATATTTATATGGTGGTCTCAATTTAAAACATTCAGTAGATGCTCTGGGTAATTAAAATTCACATATTGAAAAATACACACACACATTAGAGAAATTACCGAAAGGTGCATGTCCACATGTGCATCTACCACTTCTGCATGAAAGGACACGCATACTTAAGAGTCATGCACACTTCATATCCACTGAAGTGTGTGGAAGCCCTTAGTTTGACTTTATACAACATTTCAAAAATACTGTATGAAGAAAATCAAAACAGGATTATCATCAGCTATTTGTTCTTGTTTAACAAAGGTATAATCTTGTTATAAATGCTGTACAGGAAAGGGGAATTGGTACCTGGAGCCTGAGCAAATCTTAAACAAGTAGTGCAGACTATTTGTTACATAACTCCAACAAAAGCAGTGAGACAATTAATCTACGCAATTTTTACAAAAGTACTTAAATCACAGACTAACATAATAATCTCCAACCCCCTAAATCCACTACAGGGTAAAGGGGAGTGACATAACTCTTTTGCAGGAAATGAGCTGAATGTAATCTTCAAAACCTTCCAAATGGACATATAGCTGTAGCAGTGTTTTTAAATCTGCCTACCACAACAGTGTGAATTATGTACACTGTAAAAAAGAAACAAAAGATGCACCACTGTATTTTCACAGGAAAGTTTACGTGTACATTTTAACATTTATTCATAATATGTTTACTTTGCATAAAATTCATTTTTGAAATTGGAGGGATTCCCCTTAAATTTAACACAAGGGGGATTTCAGACTTTTAAGGGGTGAGATGTGTGGGAGTCAAAATCCCACATCTTAAAAAGCACACTGATATTCAGATCTGAGCCATTTTTTAATGTCATACAGTGTATATTGTTTAGTGACTCTAATGCCACACATCCTTGGCACATTGCAAAAACCTTGACTTGGGTGCGAAGGTGATTAGCCTGAAATGACAATAGTGACAGAATGGAATTTAACCATTTCTCAAGTATTACTACTATCCTATATACAGTCGACCCTTGATATACGACCGGCCTCGCACGCGAACAACTTGATTTATGACCAAAATTTTTGTTTTAATTTACAACCAACATTTTACGTTACGACTCGAATGAGATCACGTGTATCCGCTTGTGCGATTGTAAACAAACTGCCGAGAGCGTTCGTAAGCGTCAGTCGGAGCCTAGATACATGTGTTTGTGGACGTAATTTCGGTCAGTGCAGTGATTTATCTATATATATATATATATATATATATATATATATATATATATATATATAATTCACTAAGACCATGGCATAATTGCTAAGGAAGATAGAGAAGGTAACGAAGGTAAAGAAAGCGATTGTTAAGGGACATTAGCTAGCAGGCTGGCGCGGCACATGATGATGTCATCAGGCTGAGTCTGCACCAGCTAGCTTTGGAGTGTATTATTACAGCAGTTCACAACACGACCAGCTTTGAACTGAGTGCTCGACTACTGTCATTATTAACTTGAGAAACAGCGATCACAATAGAAACGAAGAAGGAAATTGTGTGGAAATATGAGAGTGGTGTTCATGTGACCGATCAAGCTAATATGTACAGCATGTCGAAATCAACCATCTCGACAATTTTACAAAGAAAAGATTTGCATAAGGAGGCTCCTTCTAAACAATAACCACCTTCCGTTTCATTCTCCTCCTCCTTCCTTCCTGCAGCCCAAAGATATCAAATTAAATGGTGAGTACAGTATGAAATTGTTGTTTCTGGTAGGCTAGGCACTTTTTATAACTTTTTGGTTAGTACATTAGAAAAATTATTGGTGTTTTGGTAAATTATGCACATTACACAACCCTTTTTTATTATGAAAAGGTTAGGTAAGTGCTGCTGTGGGAGGTTCGGAGCGCATTATGGGTATTTCCATTATTACTTATGGGAAAAATAGTCTTGACTTACAACCAGCCCTCGCGAACGAATTGAGTTCGTAAGTCAAGGGTCCACTGTACTTTAATCAACCACTTCACCAATGCTGCTTAACAGTCATACTGAAGTAATCTGACAAAAATACAATATCAATTAATCAATATAATTTTTTTTTTTTATTAATTTGTCTACATTAGTCTTGAACCTTTGGCCATTTGATCGGAACTTGGAAGTCTAACATGCTAAATACTTGACCAACACCACTACATTATATATTTTACTAGCAAAATACCCGCGCTTCGCAGCGAAGAAGTAGTGTGTTAAAGAAGTAATGAAAAAGAAAAGGAAACATTTTGAAAATAACTTTTGTCAATGTAATTGTTTTGTCACTGTTATGAGTGTTGCTGTCATATATATATATGTGTATATATATATATATATATATATATATACACACACACACACATTATATATATATATCTATATCTCTATATATATCTCTCTCTCTCTATATATATATATATATATATATATATATATATATATATATATATATTTATTTTATTGTCAGGGATGCCAGGGGCCATGACCCGGCCGGGACGTCATGAGGGACCGGATGTGGGTCTGTGCCCACCCTGGATCACTTGGGGGTTGCCTTCCGGGTTGCTTTGGGGGCCACGGGTACAGGGCATGGAAGCTCCACCCTGTAGGGGCCCGTGGTCACCGCCAGGAGGCGCCCCAATGCCTGGTGTGGCGGAAGTGCTGGGGGGAAGATTTATGACGGCGCCCGGAGAGCAGCCGGGAGGACAGCCGGCACTTCCGCCACGCTGGGGCGTGGCCAGAGGAGGAATGCCGGGAACACCTGGTGCTCATCCAGGAACCATATAAAAGGGGCCGTCTCCATTCATTCGAGGCTAGAGTCGGTTGGAAGGAGGACGAGGCAGAAGAGCTGTGGAGGCGGCCCGAAGAAAGGCATTGTGGCCAGGACTGTGACTTTGGGGTTTGTTTTGTGCACTAATTCGGGTCTTAGTGACCATAATTTGGGTCTGTGTGACCATTGATACTTTTGTAAATAAACGTGTTTGTGGGTGACATGAACGTGTCTGCCTGTCTGTGTCCGGGTCAACTTCCACAATATATATATATACACATACATACATACACACACACACATTATATATCTATACTAATAAAAGGCAAAGCCCTCACTCACTGACTCACTGACTGACTGACTCATCACTAATTCTCCAACTTCCCGTGTGGGTAGAAGGCTGAAATTTGGCAGGCTCATTCCTTACAGCTTACTTACAAAAGTTGGGCAGGTTTCATTTCGAAATTCTACGCATAATGGTCATAACTAGAAGCTATTTTTCTCCATTTACTGTAATGGAGTTCAGCTGGAGGGGCGGAGTTTCGAATGACATCATCACGCCTCTCACGTAATCACGCATTACGTAGAAAGCCAGGAAGAGCTACAAAACGCGCTTTAGAAAACATGCATTATATAATTAAGAAGGCAGCAAAACAATTAGAAGCGAGCGAGTGACATATAAAACCATATTCAGCGGCTCACGTGAACTGACACAGTGCGCAGACAAAAAGCAACAGTTCCAAAGAGTGCTGAACAAAAACCGAATTACACTGCTACGCTCAAATAGATAAACCACACGCCGTGGCGCCATTGTTGAGCATTCGCCTGTAGCGCCCACGTCCGAGGTTCGATTCCCGAGAGGGGATTCACTAAGTATGTACGCGCGCTTTTTGATTTATTTTAACCTCGCATCCCCTTAGTTTGAGACGTATGAAAACG
>JANRMT010044094.1:0-12448 GCA_026402145.1 Polypterus bichir lapradei
ATTCCATGCCGGACCAGGGGGTGGCGAAGTGCACTAATTCTCTCTCTTGATCTCTTGCAGACCATTCTAGGGAAATCCTGCCCGGCTCTGGGGCAGCCAACGACGTCACTTCTGGTTCCAGTCCTGATAACATCACTTCCTTTAATGGCCTTTAAAGCTGCCATCTTGTTAATACTAAGTCAGTTCTGTTTTGGACTGAGTTGTGTGAACATGGACTTGATTCTGAATAAGTTTTGCAGTCGGGAACAATTATATGGGTGGCTCACCCAAACCTTTGCAATGTCTTGTGGTCATTATTGTTACAGTGGCATAGCCGGCAGGATGGAAACAACCCAGAAGAAAAGGGACCGGACTTGAATCATGACCAGGTGGGAGAGTACCTGGGCTGAGCTTCCGGGTGGGGGTTTCGCCTTGGATTTCGGAAAGAACTGGTGCACACTCCGCTCCCTTTGTCTAGTTCTGGGTCACATAAATTAAATAGGGAGAGTGTCGATGGGACACACAGACGTGGGCTGGTCTCTACGGGGGAAGTGATGGGGACTTATTATGCTCTCTCGAAGGAGAGAGCTGTCCTCCCCACAGGGGCCAAGGCCCCAGAACAAGATGGGGATTTCCCAGACCAGTAGGTGAAGGCATTGCAGGCTTGGAAGATAGATCCTGAGCGATATACCCAAGAGCAGGTTGATGCTCTGTGGGAAAAAGTGGCAGGTTGGTTTAAACCCTCCGAGAGTACCACCTACCAAATAGTGCAAAAAGTGACCTGCTTTTTAGTAATCAACAACCTTCCCGACCATTTCACCCAGCCGGTCTGGGGAGATTTTGCCAATGTGAACGAGCTCGTTGAGCTCATAGAAACATCTAGGACAGCCTCGCAATTTGGGAGAGCAGAACGGTCCTTTAGCAGACGCTGTGGCGATTACATCCCTCCTCATCTTCCCCCTCGGCATAAACCGGAGTTTGTACTGGATTCACCGATTCCATGGGTGCGAACCTCCCTTGGGAGTAAGGCAGAATGTAAGTGGAGAGAGGGGGGCGGATTGTGTGCGCTTTCAAACCCCTTGTTAACGGCTCATACAGAAGAGGTCATCGTCAACGGATTTAAAGTGAAAGCCCTTTTTAATTCAGGCTGCAACATTTCAATTGTTGATCGCCAGTATGTACTACCACAACAGTGGATAAAAACAAAGACCAGTATAACCTGTATACACGGGGATATCCGGTTCTATAAATCCACCCGATGTTTCATCAGCCAAGGAGGATCAGTTAAAAAAATCACCGTAGCGGTCCTCCCAAATCCACATTTCGAGTGATTCTTGGGCGGGACTGATCTGATCATAAAAGCGGTGAAGTACTGACTTTTCCTAAAATGAAATTGGGCCTAGTAACAGACGGGAATTCTCCGTCGCAGGTTTTCTCCACACCATGTACTCAGCCAGCAGAAAGAGATAGGAGGGGCCAAGAGGAGGATGGGGAGCTTCCCGGGCTGTCGCAGACTGTTATGTCATCTGTCCGCGTCTCAGCGGAACGGGATGACTCTCCGCCCCTTGAGGTCAGACCTGACCCTCTCTCGGATTTAAGTTTCCAATTTAAACAAACACCAGCCTCGTTTAAAAGGGAACAATGGAATGATGATTCCCTTAAATTTGCTAAGAATGAAGTTATCCTAGTCAACGGCCAACGCACCCATCAGCCCATGCCACAGGGGCCCCACTTTGTTATTGAAAACGAGTTATTATATCGGGTTAGTGAAGACAAGGAGGAGGGTGCGGAAGCTGCTGCTAATCCCACGAACTTTCTGGCAGCAGGTTTATGAGTTAGCACACACCCACCTCCTAGGAGGCCACCTGGGCACTGAAAAAACATTAGAGCATATCAAGCTCCAATTTAATTGGCCGGGAATTAACGAAGAGGTTTGTCGCTTCTGTATCTTTTGCCCTGAGTGTCAGCTGCAGCAAATTCCTAGGAAGGACCGTGCTCCTCTTGTTCCTCTTCCCTTAATAGATTTCCCATTCGAAAGAATAGGGGTCGATAGAGTTGGACCCCTGGAACCCTCGGCCAGAGAACATAAATATATATTAGTCCTCGTGGATTATGCAACCCGATATCCAGAAGCTGTTCCGTTGTGCTCAGCTAACTCAAAAGCCATGGCACAGGAACTAGTAAGGGTATTTGCACGAGCTGGCATTCCTGTAGAAGTCCTTGCAGACCAAGGGACGCTGTTTACCTCAGAGACGTTCAGGGAAATGGCTAAGTTACTTAAAATAAAGCACTTAAAGACCGCGGTGTATCATCCTCAAACCGATGGTCTAGTGGAGAGGTTTAATCAGACTCTCAAACAGATGCTTCGCTGGTGATCAGCAGGGATGGAAGGAATTGGTATTAAATCTTCCCCCTCATACTCTTTGCCTACCGGGAAGTCCCACAAGCCTCGACGGGGTTCTCACCCTTTGAATTATTATATGGACGACAACCCAGGGGCATATTGGACATTTTAAAGGAAGGTTGGGAAGGCCAGTCTCTTCTCTCAACTAATATTTTGGAATATATCGCTCAATTACACGATAGATTTGACAAAATTCGACCCATATTAAAAAGTCACATGGAAGAGGTGCAAGCAGCTCAGGCCCGCTATTATGACCGTGGCACGACGCTCCGGGAGTTCCAGCCAGGGGATCGGGTCATGGTGTTGGTTCCCACCTCACATTCTAAACTACTTGCCCATTGGCAAGGTCCATATGAAGTTAAGGAGAGGAAAGGGCTTGTCGACTATTTGGTGAAACAAACCAATCATCGGCCGAGCGAGCGGATATATCATGTGAATCTGCTGAAACTGTGGAAGGAAAGGGACCCTGATCCCTCCTCTGGCCAGCCCCGCTCATTCTTTGCTCAGACCAACACCCTTAACTTCAACTCTAAACTCAGTTATCTCGTCTGTCCAGGAGGTGGTTGATGAAAAGCCTGTAAGGACCTCTCTGATTGCCCACGACATTGTGACCGAACCCGGGGTTATAGTCCGAGAACGCCTCTATAGGCTTCTCGATAGTCTTGGTTAGTAAGCATGATGGAAGTTGGAGGTTTTGCAATGACTTCCGTCGACTTAATCAGGTCTTACAATTTGATGCTTATCCTATGCCTCGAGCGGACAACCTCCTTGAGAGGCTTGGACAGGCAGAATTTCTGACCACATTTGACATGACCAAGGGGTACTGGCAGGTTCTTTTAATGGACTCCACAAAGATTAAAACCGCATTTAGCACCCCTAGTGGGCACTGGCAGTATCGTGTACTTCCATTCGGGTTACATGGGGCTCCAGCGACTTTCCAGTGTCTGGTGGACAAAGGGCTCAGACTCCATAACACGAATAGTGCTGCCTACCTGGATGACATTGTCATCTATTCCAGCACATGGAAGGAACACCTACAGCACGTCCGAACGGTATTACGGACGCTGGGTGAAGCCAGTCTTTGGATCAATCCAAAAAAATGTTTTTTTGGGTTGAAAGAAGCCAAATACTTGGGCTACCTGGTGGGTCGTGGTACTGTAAAGCCACAGTGCTCTAAAATAGATGCCATTTTGAAATGGCCCCGTCCACGAACCAAGCAGCATGTCCAAGCATTTCTCGGTTTAGCTGGGTACTACCGCCGGTTTGTACCACGATTTTCGGAGAGAGCTGCGCCCTTGAGTGATTTAACAAAGAAGAGGGCTCCTAACATTGTGGTATGAACTGATATGATGGAAGCTGCATTCAGTGACTTAAAAAAGGCCCTGATGTCAGCACCTGTTTTGAAAGCACCTGACTTTTCGCTTCCTTTTTTCCTCCAGAAGAATGCTTCGGACACAGGCCTAGGAGTAGTGCTGAGCCAAAGCGTCAATGGTGCTGAACACCCCGTCATGTTCCTAAGTCAGAAACTGCTGGATCGAGAAACCAGTTATGCGGCGGTAGAGAAAGAGGCTCTTGAGATTAAATAGGTGATTACACAGTTGAGGTATTACCTCTTGAGTTGAGAGTTTACACTTGTCACGGACCATGCACCTTTACAGTGGATGGCCCTGCATAAGGAGTCGAACCCACGAGTCACTAGGTGGTTCCTTGATCTGCAACCTTATAAGTTCTCGCTTGTTCATCGGAAGGGTTCTCTCCATTCCAACGCCGATGCTCTTTCTCGCATTCACGACCTCTCGGTGCAGGACGCCCAACCCGACGGGTCTGGGCTAGGGAATCAATTCCCAGACGGTTTTATCCATTCACGTGAATTCAGGAATCCCACATGTCATTGCCGGGAATCCCGGGGATGACACAGTGCACGAGCATCTCACATGTGAATGGTTTTAGAATGACCCATACAATATTTTTAATAAAACTACTGCAATATGTTGACACCAATAAAAGACTAACCTTATCTACAAGCAGTTCATGCTGTCATATAAGTACATGTATCTAGTTAGTTGCGGTAATAACAGCGTAGAAAGCACAACGTGTCCAGCGTGCGGCCGTCCAGGTGAGAGCGGACCTTCGTGCAGAGTAAGCCAGCCCCTGAGAAAGCACGCTCTGCCTCCACTGAAGTAGACGGCACAGACATCAGTTGCTCTGAAACACCGCCATTTCAGTTTTTACTGATGCATCCAGTTTCTTGTCATCATTCTGTCATGGCAAGTTTCTTGGCACAGATAATGCAGATGCAACAGACTGATGCATTGCAATTTCAAGTTGCTGTTCAAAGCTGTTGTCTGACAGACGTCAATGAAGTCTGCCCCTTCCCGGTATTCGTGAGCTGCAGAGTGCAGACTCCTCCCAGTCCACTGTGCTCAGTCTTAGTCGGAGCCAGGAGACTGACTGCTGCAGGTCTGTTGTTGACTGAATTAATTGGCAACACACTACATCGTGGGCCAAAAAAAGTGCCACTTAATTATTTTTAACTATAACTCTGTTATTTCTTGATCGATTTTTACACTTTTACACGGTATATATGCAAGCTTGGCTGTTCCCGGTTTCCCGATAATTACAGCAGTTTCATTCCCGGGAATGCGGGAATGAAAAATGTCCAGGAATGGATTTCCTAGTCTGGGCTCCTGGGGGTACTGTCACACACACATGTTTAGGGAGTAATTAAAGGGCTCAAATACATGTAATTCCATGCCGGACCAGGGGGTGGCGAAGTGCACTAATTCTCTCTCTCGATCTCTTGCAGACCATTCTAGGGAAGTCCTGCCTGGCTCTGGGGCAGCCAACAACGTCACTTCCGGTCCCGGTCCTGATGACATCACTTCCTTTAATGGCCTTTAAAGCTGCCATCTTGTTAATACTAAGTCAGTTCCGTTTTGGACTGAGTCGTGTGAACATGGACTTGATTCTAAATAAGTTTTGCAGCCGGGAACAATTATATGGGTGGCTGCCCCAAACCTTCGCAATGTCTTGTGGTCATTATTGTTACTATATATATATATATATATACCTGTATATATATATATATATATATAAAATTGATTTTTATTCCTAAGGTTTTGATAACCTACCAGGTGTCATCATCAGAGGAAAATGATTAGACATACTGGAATCAAAGGCAATTGTAAGGGCTTGTGGATCAATAAGATGAGGGTTTGAAAGGTGTTGGTCATAAAGTCTTTTTTATTATTTGGATATTCTTTTTAAAGCCTGAATATGCTTGGTTCAAGTCCAATTGTCTGTTAATGGCAGTTTCATTATGAGCCACGATTAATCGTCATTTTTAATTAATTAATCCCTTTGTGGATGTCTGTCTATAAATATGCAAACTGTATCACAGACCTTCATTTCCATATAGTGCTGTGTCAATTATACCCTAAGCCAACATTCCTTATAATCTATCTCTGTAAACATTCAAGCAAGATGGTATTTTCCTGTTGAGGGAGGTGACAGTACTAGATAATATTTATATTTACAGTGCTTTGTTTCTGAATATTCTTGTGTGCAATCAGTGAACAAACATATTTAAATAAGTCAGTCAATAAACTACTTGTGTAACCATCAAAGCAGCAATGGCAACTTCAATGTACATAGGCAAAATGAAAGGTACCTAGGTTCACTTCAAAGTACTGTATTTAACAAATTAGATAATGCCCTGCCATTATTTACATTTGCCATTTTTGAATTTGTTTGTTAATATGGTAAAAAAATCAATAACAGAAGACTTCACTTCCCAACGTTTCAAATTGTCCATAGTACTCAACTACAAAGCATGTAAAAGATTTTGAGTGAAAATTAGAAATGATCTTTTTGACTAACTTGTTTTCTTGTAATGCCGCAAAGTGACACTAAATGGAACCTTTCTATCTGAGCCAATTACAAATAGAGAAGCTGAAAGTGGACAGAAATTGAACAGCTATATTTTAAAATTTTCCATCATCAGAATTCCAAGACTGAATATGCTGGAGAGGGAGTACCTCACCATCCATTGCTAAACGGTAAGGAAGAACCTAAGGAAAAACATAAATAAATCAACCCCTTTCTTGCAACAGTGGTTGTCACTAATTGCTGGCACACTGCAGTTGTTTCTTTAAGTTAAATCTGTTAAGAATATTAAAAAATTCTAATTTCCTTATTTCAAATTTTTTTCCCTTCAACTTAATAACTAAGGGTTGCAGTCTATATTTTCATTTTAATTATCTCCCAGTGAGACTGAATATTATGAAGGTTATGTATGTCTGTATTCATTTTATTTATTAATTTATTTATTGTTTGTGCCATAAACTTTGGACAACCTTTACTCTCCTTAAAGTTTCATTACTGCTGTATTCATTTTAAGTAAATCCTGACGACCCAGCCAGCAATAGCAGTAGTGAACTACATTCTCTGTAGCTTTTAGAACTCTAGTCTTATCCATTATCTGGTTTGTTTTCCCTGCCCAAAGGTGATTTTCTGCCCAGGAAAATTAAAAAAATGAAAAATGGCCACTGTGATCAGATGGTCAAGCAAAGGTCATAGGGCTCTTGATGGTAAGGAATCTTATACATGTATTAATAAGCCTTCAGCAGAATTGAGAACTCTCATTTGAATTTCCTTTGCTCATTTAAGCCATGACCTTTCAGATATATGCCTACGGAAAATTAGACCTTTTTGTAAATCTTAAACATTTATCAGAACAAGGTATCACCTTCTGTATCTTCAGCTCTCATGACAGATCATTTTACTGATCATTAAAACAAATACCTTGGGCTTCATGGTCCCATCAGCACACCAATGAATCATTTAAAACTTTTATTTAAATTAGTGAAAATATTACAAAGTTCTAAGTGATTTTTAAGTAGCTTTGACAAAAAGTGTTACTAGACATATTTGAATAATATAATGTACTATACCATATATGAAAACATAAAGGAAAAACTTGAGGAAAGTATTTAATTTGTCTACACTTTTGTGGTAGATGATCACAAAGTGAGCAATGTTGTTTTATTTATAATGAGCCAAATGGGCCGAGTGAAGATCCTAAAGTGTTCTTAAAATCCATTATGAATCTTTGCTTTGAAAAGCTAGTATGCAGCATCGTTTTTTGAATTAAAATAGTTATAAATACTAATTAATTATAGTAATTTAAACTGATGATTGACATTGGATTAAATCACTATGATGTCTCTGTCCTCCCCTCTTGTTAATAAATTAATTTCTTTCTTTGAGATAATGGCTGCTGATCACATGGCTCAGTAAGACACATGCATACAAATTAAAATTGATATGTGTGACCCTAAATGTGCCCCTGATCTGACCAGTACCTCCAACTCTACCTGGAAGGAAGACACCTTTGCCATGTGCAGAGGAAAGTGACCACTCATCACCTCAGTGTCATCAGTGCAGAGCAGCAAGGCAGTAAGTAGTGGACATTTAATGAAATGACGATGAAAAATTAAAGACTGGCTAAGCCATCCACATTACCCAGAATGTCTAATTAAATTGTAATATTGATAGCAACAACTTAAATAAAAATCCTCAAGAAATGATCAAAAAATTAACTACTGACATGGTCCCGTCTAGTCTCCCATAGGAAGAAAAGGAAGCACGTGGGGTCTTCTTCAAGGATGAAGGTAGAGCTGATCATGAAATTACAAACAAGCATTGAATTCCACCATAATGATGAAGTGGAAGTAATGTTCTAAAAAAAAAATGATTTCCAACTCAACCAACATCCCCTTCCACCATGGTCAAGAGTTCTGGGTTATGGCAAAAAGAATGAGATCGTGTGAATAAGCATCACCAATAATGCTCTTGCCAACTCTATGAAACAGTGGGAAACTCAGAAAAATGGGAGGACCTGGAAGTAGAACCACTGCTTCTCCAAATCAAACTGCTTTGTGCATGTAGTTTGTAGGAACTTCCTACGGGTGTCAAACATATCCATTGAGAGAAAATCACAGGATATTCCCTCTACTATTGGGGGATGTTTGGGAATTCTTCAGGAAGAGCTGGAGATTGTTGTTTGAGATAAGGTGGCCTGGTCTGTCCAGTTTAATGCATTTCCTCCATGACCTTAAGCAGGACAAAAGGATGGAAAGAGAATAAACGAGTGAGGGGCTTTTGAAAAATGGATACAATGTCACTATGATCCCCTAAGGACTCAGATTAGCAACGTTTCTAGAATTTATCAGTCTGCTGGCTAGTTTTGAAAGAATGACCACAATCCTATGTTATTATTCAAATGTAAAACAACTGTACTGAGCCTAATGGTACATTATAAGGCTTACTGTTAGAGGTTTTTATTATAAACACTAAACACTGTTTATGCATAATTATATAAAAATGTATCCTTACTGTGATAAGAATATATTGAAGAGCTATAGACTTAATGAATATCATTTTCCACTCACCCATCCATTTTCAAAACTGTGTTATCCTGAGCAGGGTTGCAGTGGGGCTGAGGCATATCCCAGCAAACTTTGGGCACAAGGCAGGAGCAACCCCTGGACAGGATGCCAGTCCATCGCAGGGTAAATACATACAGGCCATGCAATGCCAATCCACCTAAATTGCATGTATTTGGACTGTAAAAAGAAACCAGGCCACCTGGAGTAAACCAAGATGGACATGAGGAGAACATCTAACTCCATGCCGGAGGGACCCACTACGCAAAACCTGAGCTCCTGGTTGCAAGGCAGCAGTGTTAACTCCAACTCCGTGCTACCCTGAATATCATTTTATAAATGTTGTTACTGTTTAAGATTGCAAGAAATAGATTTTCAAATTAATTTGCAACAGTTTTAAGGGAAATTAAAAGTTCTTGTTTCCCATCAGTATTTGCATCGAATGATCAACAGACAAATTTTCTAGACTAAAATAGCTTATTTTACCAAATTTTGGACCCTGAACATGAATATGACCATAAGAACTGATTTTTAGCTCTACTTGTTGAGATACAGAGATCATCATATGTGAGGATATAGGGCTTCTGCTGAAAACTACAGGAACATAGTTGAGAAAATGTTTTAATTCTGTCACAAGTTTGAAATTGCATGTTTTTCACTTGCATTTGGACTTTTTTTTCCTGTGTTGCACTGAGTGATTAGGAAACCAAATGCTTCCACCATGAAGTCACAGCAATGGAATGGAGAAACCAACATAAATGGAGTATTTACCGACTACTGCTGGACTTTGACAAGATGCCCTCAAGCTGGCTACAAACAGAAAATGAAGAAGAAGAGAAAATTATAGGTCTGGCTGAGGACTTTGTCACAGTTATGAAACTATTCATTTTTGTACCCTATTTTAGTGAAAATGCCATATATTCATAAATACAATACATTTGATGTATAATGATTCCCTATTTTTTTTTAATTGAAAGAAAAAATGAATAGTAGTTGATTTTCTGTACATAAAACATCTTACTTGGATATGTATAAGAAATATTTTAACTAGAACAAAGTATTTTGTTCTGGCCTCTAAACTGTATTTAATTTTATTTACCACCACATTTTTAACCCCCACTGCATGCCCAACCTACCTGAAAAGGGGTCTCTTTCTAAATCGCATTTCCCAATATTTCTTCCATTTTTTTTTTTTACAATGTTTTTTTTTTGGTGTGTAATTTTTTTCTTGTCTTCTTAGAGAGTCATGGCTGGAGGGCTGTCAAAACAGGGCCTGTTAAAGTCCATTGAGGCATTCCTTGTGTGACTTTGCGCTTGTTGATATGAAACAAGTAATTTCAGAAAAAAAGGGAACATTTTTGATCTGCGTATGTGTTCTGTGTTACAATGCATTAATTCAGATCACTTGTAAAATTACTTGTCCGTCTATAAAACACTTAATCTTAATTAATGTGCATTGATGTTAATTGTTACATTAACATTTATATACATACAACCATTTGTACAGGATCCATAAAAATGATAATGCTAATTGACAATTTGCATTGTTTTTAAAGGGACCATCTTACTCCTTTGTGTTTGTCACTGGTGGGGTTCCAGGTCTGACAATGAGAAACATCGTCATGAGATGATAAGGGAACAATTAGATGAACTTAAAAATATTGAATGACATAGGTATATTTTTATATCTTTGCAACAGCATTGCTACCTATTTAGAAATGTAAGTTTACCAAAGATATGCATGACAAGTGTCCTCACCTGGAAGTAACTGCGTTCTATTGGTAGATAGAAAGGTAAAAAAAAAAGTTTACCAGCTACCATTCCACAGATACTGAAACACAATTTCACAAATTTTGTTTGACCAAC
The DNA here is from genome assembly GCA_026402145.1 of Polypterus bichir lapradei. Taxonomy (NCBI): domain Eukaryota; kingdom Metazoa; phylum Chordata; class Cladistia; order Polypteriformes; family Polypteridae; genus Polypterus; species Polypterus bichir. The sequence goes on from JANRMT010044094.1 coordinate 10,696, forward strand.
CAATCTAATTATTTTGTTTTGATATTTTTGGTGATGTCATCATGGCACCATTTTGTGTACAAGAACATTTGCAATAAATCGCGTGCTTTTATTAGCAACATCTTTGCTCATCATATGTGTGACATCATCCCCATGATTCTATTTAAGATGGTGTTGCACAGCACATGATGTCTAAAACAAAAACTAATTTGGCAAGAACTTGAAGATTATTCTACTTAGGAAATGGTATCTTTAGTTAAGTGTCAGGCCTCTTACTCTCAGTTTTTGACTATACCTTCTGCCACATTTTTATTTTGTTACTAATCTTTTTACCTTTTTTATCTTATATCTAACTAGCAAAATACCCACGCTTCGCAGCGGAGAAGTAGTGTGTTAAAGAAGCAATGAAAAAGAAAAGGAAACATTTTGAAAATAACGTAACATGATTGTCAATGTAATTGTTTTGTCACTGTTGTGAGTGATAAGTGTTGCTGTCATATATATATATTTACACACACATATACATATATATATATATATATATACACATATCTATACATATACACATATATATATACACACACACACACATATATACATACATATATATATATCTACATATATACACATACATATACATACACACATACATACATACACACACATATATACACACAAATACATATATATATACATACACACACACATATATAAACATATATATACATATACATACATATCTACATATATACACACACAGCTATTTCGTATCAGTGCAAGACGCTGCTTGTTAAAACGGATAACTCCCGCTCTTACGTGCAAGTCTGCGTGGATATTATGAACTATCGTATTTGTTCAAGTTCTATTTAAATTTTAAATAGAAGGAATTTTTATTTAGTCGACAGAAATATCTTTGGTAGGAATGGTAAAAACAGACAGGAATATTATTCCTGAATAAATCAACTCAAACCTTAAACAACTTATAATATTTTGCTCTCCATAAAAATATATCCTGTCTAAATTATACAAGTTAGAAATAAAGTAAACGTTAAAAGAACAAACATTCAAATTTCTTTACTCTTATGTAATTTTATATAAAAAATAAACTTAGATTTTAAATATCCCAAAAGATTTTGCTCTCCATAAAAATATATCCTGTCAAAATTATACAAATTCAAATATGAACATGCTGCATAACAAAACCTGGAAATATAAATAAAATGTGTTCCTTTCAGCAATAACAAATCAAATCATTCAGTTGTCTTTGCTCATATGTCATTTTAGAGCTGGACGCCTGGCATCTTTTTTTGGCAACAAGTTCGTTTATGTTTGCTGTGAGGTTCTGTGTTGTGGAGATTCTCAGGATGGACTGCAGGTGCTCATGAGTGAGGCGACTCCTGTGTGCTGTTTTGTTAGTCTTCATCACTGAGAAGAGCTTCTCACACAGATATGTGCTACCAAACATGCACAAGGTTCGAGCCGCATGTAGACGGACTTTTTTTGTTCTTCAAAGTCACCAACGCGCCGTGCGCTCAGTTTATCAGCAAAGTGCGTATTTGGGAACACCGTAGTGACGACTTGGTTCAACATTACTTGGCAACAGGGAAAGTGGGGCAAGTTGCACTGGTGAATTTGTGTCTCCCATAAAAGCAGCTTCACTTGAAATCACTTTGTGATTGTGCACGGGTAAAAACGTCCGCTGAAGTGTCAGATTCTTATTTAATTCTTCTGCTTTCTGTATCTTCTGCATTGCATTCAGGTCTTTCAGGTTACC
>JANRMT010044102.1:0-15115 GCA_026402145.1 Polypterus bichir lapradei
GCTTACAACGCTTGACAGATGCCGAATGTCACTTCAACACAAGTCCTGCAAATACTGTCGTAATTGAAACAAACCATGAACCTCAAACTGATTATGACAGCAGCAATCCAAGCTGTGAGATTTGAGACAAGATTACTGTTCACATGGCCAACTGTAAGTTGCATGCTCAAGAGTAAGCTCAGCGCACAGCTTGGTCATGTTACAACCGGATGGCCGAACTCACAATGTGGTATACAAAGAGATCCTTAACAAATAATTATTGGCATATTTTCCCTCAGTTTAAAAAGGTTAAATTTTCTTCTTAATAAAAATTTTAATGCAGTACTTCGCCGCTGCGAAGCGCGGGTATTTTGCTAGTGTATGTATATATGTGTGTGTGTATATATATGTGTATATATATAGATATGTATATATATATGTTTATGTGTGTGTGTAAATATATATATATATTTATATATCTTTGACAGCAACACTCATCACTCACAACAGTGACAAAACAATTACATTGACAATCATGTTACGTTATTTTCAAAATGTTTCCTTTTCTTTTTCATTGCTTCTTTAACACACTACTTCTCCACTGCGAAGCGCGGGTATTTTGCTAGTCTATACTAATAAAAGGCAAAGCCCTCACTGACTGACTCACTCACTCACTGACTCATCACTAATTCTCCAACTTCCCGTGTAGGTAGAAGGCTGAAATTTGGCAGGCTTATTCCTTACAGCTCACTTACAAAAATTAAGCAGGTTTCATTTCGAAATTCTACACGTAACAGTCATAATGGTCGATAACGTTCGACAACGTCCGCCATGTTGAACTTTCTTATTTATGGCACCATCTTCACGAAATTTGGTAGGCGGCTTCCCTGCACTAACTGAAACCGATGTATGTACTTATTTCGATGGTATGACGCCACTGTCAGCTGCCATATTGAACTTTCCAACGTCACTGATTTTCCAACTTCCCGTGTAGGTAGAAGGCTGACCCCATCTTCACGAAATTTGGTAGATGGCTTCCCTGCGCTAACCAAAACCGATGTACATACTTATTTCGGTGGTATGACGCCACTGTCGGCCGCCATATTGAATTTTCCAAACATCACTAATTCTCCAACTTCCCGTGTAGGTAGAAGGCTGAAATTTGGCAGGGTCATTCCTCACAGCTTACTTACAAAAGTTAAGCAGGTTTCATTTCGAATTCTACGTGTAACGGTCAACAATGTCCGCCATGTTGAACTTTCTTATTCATGGCCCCATCTTCACGAAATTTGGTAGGCGGCTTCCCTGCGCTAACCGAAACCAATGTACATACTTATTTCGGTGGTATGACGCCACTGTCAGCCGCCATATTGAACTTTCCAATGTCACTAATTCTCCAACTTCCGGTGTAGGTAGAAGGCTGAAATTTGGCAGGCTCATTCCTTACAGCTTACTTACAAAAGTTAAGCAGGTTTCATTTCGAAATTCTACACGTAACGGTCATAACGGTCGACAACGTCCGCGATGTTGAACTTTCTTATTTATGGCCCCATCTTCACAAAATTTGGTAGGCGGATTCCCTGCGCTAACCGAAACCGACTTATGTACTTATTTCGATGGTATGACGCCACTGTCGGCCGCCATATTGAACTTTCCAACGTCACTAATTTTCACAATGTCCGGCATGTTGAACTTTCTTTTTCATGGCCCCATCTTCACGAAATTTGGTAGGCGGCTCCCCTGCGCTAACCGAAACCAATGTACATACTTATTTCGGTGGTATGACGCCACTGTCGGCCGCCATATTGAACTTTACAACGTCGCTAATTCTCCAACTTCCCGTGTAGGTAGAAGGCTGAAATTTGGCAGGCTCATTCCTTACAGCTTACTTACAAAAGTTAAGCAGGTTTCATTTCGAAATTCTACACGTAACAGTCATAACGGTCGATAACGGTCGACAACGTCCGCCATGTTGAACTTTCTTATTTATGGCCCCACCTTCACGAAATTTGGTTAGCGGATTCCCTGCATTAACCGAAACCGATGTACGTACTTATTTCGATGGTATGATGCCACTGTCAGCCGCCATATTGAACTTTCCAACATCACTAATTTTCCAACTTCCCGTGTAGGTAGAAGGCTGACCCCATCTTCAAGAAATTTGGTAGGTGGCTTCCCTACATTAACCAAAACTGATGTACGTACTTATTTCGGTGGTATGACACCACTGTCGGCCGCCATATTGAATTTTCCAAACATCACTAATTCTCCAACTTCCTGTGTAGGTAGAAGGCTGAAATTTGGCAGGCTCATTCCTTACAGATTACTTACAAAAGTTAAGCAGGTTTCATTTCGAAATTCTACGTGTAACGGTCATAACGGTTGACAATGTTCGCCATGTTCAACTTTCTTATTTATGGCCCCATCTTCACGAAATTTGGTAGGTGGCTTCCCTGCGCTAACCAAAACCAATGTACGTACTTATTTCAGTGGTATGATGCCACTGTCGGCTGCCATATTGAAGTTTCCAACATCACTAATTCTCCAACTTCCCATGTAGGTAGAAGGCTGAAATTTGGTAGGCTCATTCCTTACAGCTTACTTACAAAAGTTAAGCTGGTTTCATTTCGAAATTCTACGCATAACGGTGAACAGCGTCCACCATGTTGAACTTTCTTATTCATGGCCCCATCTTCACGAAATTTGGTAGGCGGCTTCCCTGCGCTAACCGAAACCAATGTACGTACTTATTTCGGTGGTGTGACGCCACTGTCAGCTGCCATATTGAACTTTCCAACGTCACTAATTCTCCAACTTCCCGTGTAGGTAGAAGGCTGAAATTTGGTACTTATTTCGGTGATATGATGCCACTGTCAGCCGTCATATTGAACTTTTCAACGGTCTTTGTTACTTATGGGCCCATCTTCAAGAAATTTGGTACACGGGTTCCCAACGCTAACTGAATCCTACTTACGTACATATATACGTCCATAGCCTGCAGCTCGGTCACCGTGTGAGGCGGCGTTGGGTCCCCCATCCCAACGCCTCCCACGTTGTTGGCTGCCTGCCTATATAAGGCCGTCTGTCGCTCCAGTCTCTACATTCCCTTCCTTGCTTCGCCACGGTATTCACGTCTCCCTGCTGATAACTACAGCCTTTTTATTTAATCCACGGCTTCTCCGCTGTTTTATTGTTCATTTATTACGATTATAGTTATTGTGTAGGTATTTTAGACTTACTTTACATTGTTCAGGTACCCATTTCCTTTATCATTCCAACCGTACCCCCATTAACCTCTTAACCGCCCTCTGCCAGATATATCCGGCATCGTAGATTAATTGCTGACGCCTTACTGCCGGAATTATCCGGCACATTTGCTTATGGTTATATGCTTGGGTGTTCATGCTTGGGTAGACACTGATGAAAACGAAATGAAAAAATTAATTGGGATTTTGATGTTGATGGGAATAATCAGAAAACCAGATATTGAGATGTACTGGTCTACAGATCCTATGTATGCAACACCTATTTTTGCAACGATCATGAAACGTAACCGATTCTCTTTGCTGCTGAAATTCTTTCATTTGAATGACAACAGCAATGAGCCAGATAAGAAAGATCCAAACCGTGACCGCTTGTTCAAGCTACGTCCTTTGATTGACCATTTATTTGAAACATTTCAGTTGCCCTACGTACCAGGCCCGTCAGTTGCAGTTGATGAAAGTTTATTGTTGTGGAAGGGCCGCTTACAGTTTCGACAGTATCTACCATTGAAAAGGGCACGGTTTGGTATCAAGATGTTTTGCTTAGCTGAGAATTCAGGTTACATTTATAGATTTCGTGTATACACTGGCAAAGAGGATCCTATGAGTAGTATTTCAGCAGTGTTGCCAGACGAATGTAAGGACTTTGGACTTTCAGAGAAGATTGTTGTGTACCTTGCCCTACCACTATTGGACAATGGGTACACCATTTGGATGGATAACTGGTACTCCAGTTGTAGGCTGTTCCATTACCTTCATCATCGTAAAACTACAGCATGTGGCACAATTCATTCTAACAGGGTCCCTCCAGAAGTTCGCAATTCAGCGCCAGCACCGGGTCAGCACATTGCATACCGCAGTAGCCCATTGCTGTGCCTGAAATTTCGAGACAAGAAAGATGTTCACACGCTAACAACTCAGCACAATGAGTCTGTGCAGGAGGCTCCCCGCAGAAGAGGACGCCCATCACCTACTGATGTCCGTTACAAGCCACAATGCATCATTGAATATATCAGCAACATGGGTGCTGTTGACAAGCAGGACCAAGTATTGGAACCCTATTCGGCTGCAAGAAAAACCATGAAGTGGTATAAAAAGTTATCAGTTCATCTGCTCCAAATGGCAATGCTGAATGCTCACATTCTGTACCAGAAAAATGGAGGCACAAATACATTTCTGCAGTTTGAACATGACGTCATTGTAGACTTCATTTTCTCTGGTGAGGAACAACATGCAGATAGAGTAGAAGCAGTGGTGAGGCTCACAGAACGTCACTTTCCGGACAAACTCGAACCAACAACAACTTGGACCAAGCCACAGGCACGCTTTCGTGTATGTTCAAAGAAGGGTCAACGTAGAGACGTCAAGACCTTCTGCTCAAAGTGTCCCAGCAATCCAGGACTTTGTGCAGTTCCCTGCTTTGGCCTGTGGCACAGCAAACTCAAATACTGGGAATGAAACTATGATTGATCGAAGTACTTCGATAGCTTTTGACTGTTCCGTTTTGTAGTAGACACTAAATCCATAAGCCTGAGAAAATGTACATTTTTGTGTTTTATTACGTGTTTGCCCATTTCTAGAACTTGCACAACATTTAGTGGCAAATACTGCTTGAATAAATGTAAAAAAGTAAAAAAACGAAAATTGTTCAGATTTCACCTGGCGTGGGGAATATTTAGGGTGTTGGCGGTTAAGGGGTTAACATGTCTATCGAGGTGATCACCATCGATCAAAGAACTGTCACTTACCAAGTGGTTTCCATGCCCGGAGATGGCACCTGCCTTTTCCATTCTCTTTGTTAAATATTGCACGGCCATATCAGGCTCACTCTTGATATCCGGAGGAACATTGTGTCTTATGTATTGAATGACTGGGACAGGTTCAAGGTGTGGACTGATGACGGTACAGGAGATAATTATACTACACAGGAACACTAGAAGAGTGAAATGCTTAAGTGTACCGAAATGGACAAATATTTTACACCTTTGGACAACCGCCAATGCCTCTTAAACATCTTAGATTCACAGGTGACGATTTCAGTAGTGGACACTTTGATGTTTAGAAATGTTTAAACTCTCAAAAGCTGGATGTGAAGTTATCAATGAAACTGGTTGTATACTTACAACGCTTGACAGATGCCGAATGTCTCTTCAACACAAGTCCTACAAATACTGTCGTAATTGAAACAAACAATGAAACTCAAACCGATTATGACAGCAGCAATCCAAGCTGTGAGATTTGAAACAAGATTACTGTTCACATGGCCAACTGTACGTTGCATGCTCAAGAGTAAGCTCAGCGCACAGCTACAGCTTGGTCATATTACAACTGGAGGGCCGAACTGACAACGTGGCATACAAAGAGATCCTTAACAAATAATTATTGGTATATTTTCCCTCAGTTTTAAAAAGGTTTAATTGTCTTCTTAATAAAAATTTTAAGGCAGTACTTCGCCGCTGTGAAGCGCGGGTATTTTGCTAGTGTTTTGTAAAAAAATCCATCACATTTAAAATACTTTTAATAAGCTAATAAGTGTACATACTTGTTTATACTTTACATAAATAAATAAATAAATAAATAAAAATGCAACTTAATGCTTAACAATTACACATATACAATTTAAATCAATGGAGAAAAATATGATGTACCACATAAGATTCTGTTCATTTAGATGAAAAAGGGTCAGTTGAGGTTGAGATTTTTGGTTGAAGGGTTGCTGAATTTTTATGTTGCAGAAAAATTATGAATTTAAGCAACTGCAACATTTTTGAGCAATAAGAACTTATAGTACCTGTAGACTCACTGGTGCCTACCTTCAGCCTGTCTGTAGAATTCCTTGTCTTGTAATGAAAAATATCTGAAGACTCCCCTCTTCATACAGTGTCTATACCTACTATACTCATTAATGGAGTTTCAGTTTGAGTTTCTGGGATAAAATGACTTTTATGAATGAAGAGCAAGTACAGTTGGCCCTCCCTATCTGCAAGGGTATTAGTGGTAAACAATAGCGTAGTATTTTGCATATAATCGAAGCACATCTTCCCTTCTACTTTAAGTCATCTCTAGATTAACTGCAATGCCTAATACAATATAAATGCAATATAAATACTTGTTATACTGTACTATTCAGGGAATAATGACTTTGGCAAGCGACATCCCACATTTTAAAAGATCTAAGAAATGTATTTTCTCATTGAGAGATAGCACTTTTTGTTTCCTCTTAGCCTTTGAGAGATTGTTTTAGGAGCCATTTGTTCACAGAAACAAACACAAAATGTAACAGTGCCTCAGCCTCAAGATGTGTAGACTAGCAATTGGCTGCCATATAGGAGCTGTAAGTTTACTCCTATGAACCATTTTATTCAGCTGCTACAGTGGGAGGTAACAGCGGAATATCCACTTCCTTTGCACAGATTCATCGTTGTGCTTGGCACATAGCAATTTCTTGTTTATCTTTTATTCTTGAATATTTTCGATTTGTGGTTGGTTGAATTTGCAGATGCGTAACCTGGTGATATGAAGCACAGTCTGTGTGTATATCAGATGCAAATATCAATATGTCCTATTATCCATTGTTAAGATGATATGAAATGCCAAATCTAGGGTATCACATTTGAACAGGGTAACCATTCAAAGAGTGAGCACTGTGAGTCTTCTGTTGCAGAAACTAATTAAGTTTTTCTTTCTTTTTACCATGTACTTACTTGGCAATAGAAAATTCAGTGAAAGCAGGAGAACATTTGACATTTCACACAGTAACGCCTAAAACAATGTCATTGTTCTTACACTTTTTGACAATATTAAAAATGCAAAAACTGAATGCAATACTTATTTGAGGGCAATTGGCATTTCAAGTAGAGTAATATCATCAGGAGTACATTCTTCACGGATTTCACTGATTAACTATTTTATGTATTCACTCTATCAGTGACCACATTATCTGTTACTACCCTTTTGGAAGATATGCTGATAATCTTTATGCAGAAGTACAGAAGTAACACATGCTATGTTCCAGTAGGTAACATTTTGCTCTCTAGGCTGGATGAAACAAATCATTGCTCAGTAAAGGTACCTGCGGGTTATAATTTGTCATCTGTTTTAATACATATGTCAAGACTGGATCTAGGTACATTTAAGCAATGGTGCTGTTGTTTTTGCTTTTTGTTAGTTTAATTTCCTTGTAGCGTTTATTTTTTGACATGTGGCACATTGTGCACTTTTGATGTTGTCAATGAAAGAAATAAATAATTTTCTTTTGACAAAAACACTGAAGTGCCTGCAAAGTTTGGCAAGGATCTAAGAACAAATATTGAGAAAGACTATGCCCAATTCAGGAAAGAGAGATAAACATTTTAATTTAGAGTGTGGAAATTACCTAGGTAATGGAAAACGTACTACCTTTATTATTTTTCTTTTCAAAAGCCTTAATACTTAGTGGAAAAAACTGCCAAGGTAAAAACGTTATTGATTTTTCAGAAAACATGTTTGTTTTGAAGAGACAAAGAAAAACTAAATGAAGAATTTGAAGCTCAGTTTAACAAAAGAATATTTATTATGTGATACTTAAAGACTACTTAAAGGAAAATATAAGGGGTGTATGTGTCATGTATGTCTTCATCTTAGGAGTGAAAAAAGCTAAAGAAAAGATTTAAAAAGAAACTAATTTTGTGCTTGTAAAAGAACATACAAGTAAAATGTTTATTTCATTTTGGAACTGAAATTAAACAGGGACGATTGGCTTGATGCCCTGAATACTTCTTCTGCGACCTGAACTACCTTATTTCAACCACACTACATAATTGGGAAATAAGTTACAGCAAGACCAGATTAAGACCCTCACAGGCTCCAGGGTGTCACACACATATATTTACACTCCATGAACATCATAAATAAAAGTAAAACAAGCTGGTGGGTAGTCTCCCTTGGATTGGAATGGATCAGATTTAATGCTTTATTTTTGTGTATTCACTGAGTTGCTTCATCCCTAAGCCCTGCAGATGACCATTTTTTTAAGCTTATTGTGGAAAGCAGGGGATGCTTCAGATCCCCAAACACCCAACACAAACGGGCATGGACACACATATAAAAGGCAAACTGTCTTCTTTCATGGGAAACTCTTCTTTATCAAGCATTTTCTACCACCACAGCCAGAAGTATATGTAACAAACACAATTCTCAGCACAATAAAGCAACTCTTTTCTTCTTTCTCTCTGCCACTGCCTCCTCCACTTCTCCTTGCAAATTTTGTACACCTTCCTCCCAGCTCTGGCTCGTCCATATGAGTCAGGCATCTCCTTTCTTCTCCCACCCAGGAGTACTTCTGGGCTTCTGTACAACATGGTCTGAAAGCACATCTGGGTGGGATTAGAACCCCATGAAGTAAGGCTCCCCAGACCCTAAAGCTCCCTTTGGTGGCATCCACAGAACCCAACAGGGCTGTGCCAAAGAACTCCATATACCATGATGCCCTGTGCGAATCCAAGGCACCGCTGCAACCCAGGGAGGCTGCCATCTAGCACTCCAGGGGAGATAATGCCCTGTGCATGCTCTCTCTCCCAGTCCTTCCATCCCAAGAGCGTCCCAGCTGATTAAGGATGTAGGCTGTCTCTCACATTAAAATACAAATGCACACCATTATTTTTAACAGTAGTATGCTGACATCACATCTTCCACTACTGTCAGCCATCATAGCTGGCAACAGATGCCATTGCTGTCAACGATGTGGAGGTGCCCATGAAAAATAATACAAATTTATAGTGGCATAATAAAATCAGTAAATAATGCAGTTTTGAACTCGGGACAACATTGAACATACAGTATGTTAAGTTAAAGCTGCAAATACTATAGTAACAATGAAGACAAAAAAAGCCCAACTCAAATCATGTCATGTACTAATGGGATCCTAACACCTGCTACCATGTTTTGAATTATTTTTTTGTGTACTAAAGTGGGTTTCCTCTGGGTACTCCGGTTTCCTCCCACAATCCAAAGATATGCAGGTTAGGTGCATTGGCGATTCTAAATTGTCCCTAGTGTGTTTTTGGTGTGTGGGTGTGTGTTTGTGCGCACTGCAGTGGGTTTGTGCCCTGCCCGGGAATTGTTTCCTGCCTTGCGCCCTGTGTTGGCTGGTAATGGCTCCGGCAGACCCCTGTGACCCTGTAGTTGGGATATAGCAGGTTGGATAATGGATGGATGGATAAACAAACAGTTTCAACAGCTTGACAATAAGGTATTACACTCCATGGCAGAAGTCTACGTGACCATCATGATCATCAAGTCCTTCCGTGAAAATACTAAATCCAAAGAGGACTGTTTCATTTATGTTAGGTAGAATGCCCAGAGGGGACTGAGCGGTCTCATGGTCTGGAATCCCTACAGATTTTATTTTTTTTCTCCAGCCGTCTGGAGTTTTTTTTTGGGTTTTTTTTCTGGCCCCCCTGGCCATTGGACCTTACTCTTATTCTATGTTAATTAATGTTGACTTATTTTGTTTTCTTATTGTGTCTTTTATTTTTCTATTCTTTATTATGTAAAGCACTTTGAGCTACTGTTTGTATGAAAATGTGCTATATAAATAAATGTTGTTGTTGTTGTTGTTGTATTACAATATTTCCACTTGAATTAACTATTTTTTCAGGATCCAGAAAATTAAGTTGGAGAAAGCTGGCTTTAGAAGTTGTGAAATTATAAAGCCAAAATAACACCTATATTTTGGATACATCCAGACAAACTAAAACTCTGGAATACCAGTTAAGGAACATTTTTTATTTCCCAATACAACGACTATTGTTTTGACAAATTCAAATAGTGAAGTCAACCATGCAACTAAATAAGCATCATTCGATTTACCTGATAAAGATATGTAAATATCATCAGCGTACAAGTGAAACAGTAAAAAAGAATTAGTTCCGTCACCACACCCTAAGGGACGTCTTTCAGCAGGTACGATTGAGAGAGTGCTGTGTTCAAACTTTTCTACACTCTAAATATAATGTGAAATCTTTGAAGTAAAACAACTAACCTTACTGCCTGTAGTAAAATATTATGGTCAATAACATTAAAAGCTGCTCTTAAATCTAAAAGCACAACAATGGTGTTATTCCCTCCCACGGAATAAATTAGAATATCATTTACAGCATGAGTTAACGGTATTTAGTCAGTGTCATTGTTTTCTTTCTTCAATGTTTTTTCTGTCACTGGAAGTGGCAGATCAAAGATAAATAATGATCTGTAATGGTGTTATTAACATTTTGAAATTGTAAATAACTCCAACTAATTATGGATCTTAACTCTAGAATGCATTCCTTTTTATCAGTTAAGGAAAACATACTGTAGTCAAGAAAATGAAAACCAGAAAATGAGCAATATTGTTCAGTATTGTTACTCCTTTACACCAATGGCAATACATCTACATAATGCCTCACTGTGACTGTGACTGCCATGTCAGAGGTTTTCTTTATTTTTATTTTGTTACATTTTAAATTTTGTTCCTTTTTCAGTCATTTTGGTGTGTGTTTAGATGCTAGTGTGTGTAGATATGTTTTTTATTTATCTCTCTATTTATATATGTATTTATTTAAGAGTTTTGTAAAAAGCCAAATTTCTCCCCAGGGACAAATTTCTTTTTTTCTTTATAAAATCCTATAGAAAGCAGTGAAGAGAAATTCCTATTTTTTACATTGTTGACTGTGGTTTATGTTTTAAGTACTGGATTTAATACTGCTAAGGACTGAGCATGTGTGTAAAGGTGTGGAAAATAAGGTGAACCAATTAAATACATTAATAAATTAAATAAAGGAGAATTAATGCAAAATGGTATACACCCAGCAGAGCATTAAATAATAAAGGTGGTAACAAAATAGCACTTAACTGAATACCAGACCACGCCAGCCACAGATTTATTATAAACCACAGATGCATACTGTGTATTGTGCTGTAGCCCTGTCATGGATTTATTTTAAATACATTTTCCTAACTCACTTCATGAAGGGTTCAGTATATATTTATCTTAGTTAAATAGGTCTGTTGGATAGAGGAAAGTGAAATCTCAGTCTACTTGAGTCAGTTTAACTAGACAAAGACATTAGCAAACTTCTATCAACATGCATAAAAATAGTTAATCATCCTATAAATTGTAGAAAATTTCTAGGAAAGCTGGAAAGTTTATGTACACAACTTGTCTTGTGATCAAACCGATGCCATATTTTAAGTGAGGCTAGAAGAAACACTTTATTCTATATTAGCAATGTTTGAGTATCCAAATATAAAAATCTGGTTATTTTAGAAAATTATATAAAATATATATATTAAAAAATCCCTTACAGACCATTACTCAGTTTTAACTCAAAATTATTTAAAAAATACAGAATATTACCTGCATATGTCATTGAATATTTACAGCAAAAAGTTGACAGCTGAAAATATCCATTTCTTTATTCCAATCCACATATATTAAGTCATTTTATCTTACTTTCACATTTGTTATGTTAATTTGAATTTTGCATTTTGATATTGCCATTTCCTCAAAGTGCATTTTATTCCTACAAACACAGAGTCAAACCAGACACCTACATCCAACCTAAAGAGTAACATGCTTATAAATATAATTAAACTTCTAATATAAATTTTTAACTTTCTACTTTAATCTTTATTTTTTCATTTTGAATAAAATGCATCCTGAGTCACTTCACAGACTATAGCGACAAGAAATCCTCCAAGACGGCAACCAGCAGGCAATTCTCAGTAGGATACACTCATCAGAATCTCTCGACACGCTACACTTTAATGAGTGTTTGATCGTCCCCTTTCTAAGGTGCTTCAGAATTCAGAATGAGTACATATTAAAATCCTAAGATTGGAACAAAGCAGGCAATTATCATTCCCCGCAGACCTCTTTGGTATCTTTAGATGTGTCCATGCTCCACAATATAGTCATAGTCACAAGTAATGTTTACAAATCAAATTTGAAGAAACTTTGAGCAGTTATCTGAAAGAAATACAGTACTTTTGTATTTGAAATGAAATCTTTTATAAAGTTTTACCTAGATATATATAGATATACCATGGCAAATATTTAACTGTTATGGAACTCTGCCTATGAAAAGTCTGCTGTACTTTTTAGAATACCGTGGAAACACTTTATTACAGATGCCATGCACACGTCTTTTTCTTTCATATATTCTAAGTGTCTCCACAAAGAGACTTTCCATTTCCTCTCATCTGATTATCCAAGGTGTGAAATTCACGTTCTGGAATGCCACATGATTTGGAAGTTTTTTCAAACCAGTGAATTTCTTAATTAGACGTTCATTATTGAGCAGAATACAGTTTTTTCCATGACCACTTTTTAATTCTCTTGCTTGTTAAGATTTAAAAACCTTGTTACTTTTTTCTTAACCAACTCCTATTTTAACAATGAAATGCAAAACACAAGTAAATCAACTTCTAAATAATTAGTTTGGTCTCATTTGCACTTTTGGGCAAATGAGTTGACATGTATCTATTATCAAATGTCTGCCTCGATAAAATATTTGAAGAGAAAACAAAATTAACTTTGACATCAGTGCAACATTTGACACAAAACAAGAAGTTTTCTTGAACAGGATACCTGCAAGATACGGTCACACACCCACACTCACTCATACCAGGCCAATATAACAATGTGCATGCCTTTGAAACTGAAGTAGCTCCTGAACACCCACAAAGACGCAGATAAATAAGTAAACTCCAGATAATGACCACTATGGAAGTCAAAAGCATGTAGGGCTGTGGCACTAACTATTGTACTGTTGTTCTGTTTAATAATGTAATACAGTTTACTGTATCTACAGTATAGGCACTATATTATTTATATTTTTGTTTGACTTTCACCATACCAAAGAGGCTCTGTGTCCAGTCCCTATTCAGGGAGTGGATGTACAGGTGGTGCACTTCTACAAATACTTGGGGATCCACATCAATGACAGACGAGACACAGAGAAGCTATATAAGAAAGGGCAGAGCAGGCTCTTTTTCCCTAGGAGACTGTATTTCCTGTATTTTGAGTAGTGACATCCTTCACGTCTTCTATAACTCTGTAATCGCCAGTGTGATTTTCTACTCTGTGGTGTTGTGGACTGATAACATCCCGTCAAGAGAGGCCCACCGAATCAACAATCTAATTAAAAAGACAGGCTCAGTTATAGGAGGCACTCTGGACCTCGTAAAGGTCGCAGCAAAGGAAATAATGGTATCAAAAACTAAGAGTCATTATGAACAAAGCTGCACATCCTGTCTCTAACATACTAACACAGAGAATATTCATCCAACAAATTATTCAGCAAAAGTGTGTCAAGGAACGGTAACAGGGCTCCTTTACACCAATGGCAATATATCTACATAATGCCTCAATGTGACTGTGACTGCAATGTCAGAGGTTTTCTTTATTTTTATTTTGTTACATTTTAAATTTTGTTCCTTTTTCAGTCATTTTGGTGTGTGTTTAGATGCTAGTGTGTGTAGATATGTTTTTTATTTATCTCTCTATTTATATATGTATTTATTTAAGAGCTTCTGTAAAAAGCCAAATTTCTCCCTAGGGACAAATTTCTTTTTTTCTTTATAATTTAAAATGCATGAATTACTTCTTCAGAGCTCTTTTTTGTTATAAAAAACAATACATGTACTGCTTCTTTGTAGTTCATTTTTACTTAAGAATAAGAATAAAAGTTTCTACTTGTAATGTCTTCAGGGTTGGTTAATTTATCCCAGAAACAAAACCAGCAAATACACCTTAATGACAGAGCATGAACATACAGGCAATAAACAATACATTTATTCTTTAGTTTACGTTCAGTTAGCAAGGTTTGGTGTTCTAGAACAAAGGAATAAAAAATGTGGTTTGTCCTGTGGTTGAAATTCCAAATTAAACATCCTAAGAAATGAAACTTTTTTCTTTAATTGATTTTTAGTTTTTACCCTTGGCTGAGAATCTTAAGGTTTGTGAGAATTTTTAAAACAAGGTTATGCACACTAAGCCCTAGTGTTGATTCACTGTCTGTTTTGCAGAAGAGCTTTTTCTGGGCTCATTTATTGCTTAAGACCAATGTATTTGAATATTTTGTCTGGCAGAATAGGAGACTTTGTTTTAAATGGAATAAATTTTATGTTCTATAAAACAAAATGTTACTTGTAATTATTTACTTTGTATAGCCCATTACAGGGTCAGAAGTAAAATGGATTCAGAAGGAATTCAGTCCACTTTCACTTTCTGCATACTTTTATTGTGTTTGTTTAATTTTACATTTTTGACATGTAGGTCTACACTCAGTAACCCAGAATGGCAAAGAGAAAACCATTTCAGGAAAGTTTGCAAAAAAGCTGAAATCTCTTAATTATGTAAGTATTCAGACCATTTGTTATGGTACTTTAAATTTAGGTCAGATGCATTCTGTTTGCTTTAATTATGCTTGAGATGTGTCCAGAACGTGACCGGAGTTCACCTATAGTAAAACAAATATATTGGACTTTATGTAGTGTGACAGAATTAGGGTTCGCTCGCACCCTTGTACCCTCAGACTACACGTCAGACACCAGATAAAAGTCCAAATAATTATTTATTATAATAATAAAGTGCACAAAGCACGCTCCACTCCCAAATACTCCAATAATAAATCACAAATAAACCAACAATACAATCCTCCAGCTCCCAGACGCGTTGCCACCCTTCCACCCAGCTCAGCTCGCCGTCTGGGAGCTCCCACAGTCCTTTTATATCTCCTGACCCGGAAGTGTTTCTGCCCAACAGTCCACAAATCCTTATTCCTTCCGGGTCAGGGTAAACAATGTTTTTTCTCACCCCGGAAGCCCGTCGCTCTTCCTATGACGAACTTCCG